>JAVTVY010011305.1:0-50392 GCA_036873755.1 Hanleya hanleyi
CTCTTCCAATATTTCTCACCCGAACATTGAATGGTTCTCCCTTGGATCTCTCACTGACTGTGTTAGTCACCAACATTCCACTGGGGATGTGAGGATAGTTGCCCCTCAGTGGTTCAACCACCACAGTATCAGCCTGAGCATTGCCTGTAACTGCAATCACTCTCATGGATTGCGCTGGGATCACTACAGCTCGTCCACCGGCGACTTTCGCAAAGCCCAGAACTTGTTTTGTCTCGCTGGTAACCTGTTTGGCTGATGCCGGCACTGGAAGGATATCCATGCACTCACTTAGAACATTCATACCTAGGATCCCTGGAGGGTACTTCTCTTGGGTTGCATCCTTGACCACAAGAATACCTCGTCGTGGGATTATGCGTCCATTCACCTCCAAGTCCAACTCCAGATAACCCAAGTATGGTATCTCCAATCCGTTCGCTGCACGAAGAGTCAACCATCCGGCTGCCTGCAAGAGTTCCTCAGATCCAAAATGCTGCTTGAAAAATGACTCGGTGATCAAGGTTACCATTGAACCAGTGTCAATGAGGCATGGTATTTTCAGACCACCCATAATCACTTCAGTAGTGGGGCATGTACCAACAGTTCTGTGCACAGTATCTGCTAGTGAAGTACTCTGTGTCTCACTACTGGTCTCATTTAACTGCACTGTTGAAATGTCTGCCCCGTGTGTATTTCCACTTTCTCCTGGAAATTTCTCTTTACCCGGACCATCACTACTTTGATAACGCCTTGGTTTCTTTGGCTGTGGGCATTTACGCGCTATGGGCCCCGGTTTTGAAGAGTTATAACAAATTATCTCCCCTTTGGGACCATCTCTTGGTTTTCGCTGAGATCGAACACTAAGACTGAGGTCATCAATCTTTTTCTGCTATTCCTCCACGAGCTTTGTTAACCGCAACAACTTGTCATCAACTGGATCAGAGTCAACTTTAGCAGTGGCTTCACAGACCGTTTTCCCTTTCACCTTTGGGATTTCCACACTGCCATCCTCCTCTGCCCACCTCATGGCTTCCTCTCTTAGATCTAGGAATGCCAAGTCAGGCCTTTCGCGCAAAATGTGTTTCAGATGTCTTCTTAAGTCCCGATCAAGCACATTGTCCGCGAGTTGATCAGTCAAACATTTATCATGATGAGGAACACAACGTTGGTCAACCTTAGTCACCCTATCCAAAAGGTCTAGCAAAGCAAGAGAATATGTACGAAGTGTCTCGCCCACCTTTTGTTTACGATCATAGAATTCTCTCAACAGTCTGGTAACGCTGAACTGGTCGCCAAACACTGACAAAAGTACCTTAAATATTTGCTCAGGTATTTCTTGCACTGACCTGGGTCTGTAACGAATTTCCTCTCTGGTGCGATATAACAAAATCCACTTGTTCCTTAATTGGCAAAGCCCTAGCACCGAGGTATGACCTACAGTCATCAACCCAGTCTTCAACTCTTAACCCAGTATCACCCTTAGTGCACCCTGTAAATATTTTAACCTTCCTGTCTGTTGGTAGGTAAATAAGGCGATCTCTAAGGTCAGCATGGTTTTCATTCACTTTACGTTCCAGTTCCTTTGAATGATTCTTTTCCTCGACTAACTGTTGTTGTAACAACTTCACCTGATTAGCCAAGTCCTGCAAGGTGACCTCGTTTTCAGCCATGGCGAATATCACAAACTATTCACATCCATCAACATTCGTACCAATAAACATGGATTGAACATCAGAAATGACAGTTTGTGGTCATCAAATAACAACTGACAATGACATGTATGCATTTGACAACAGTACCATAACATTCACTGTAATCTGGTGACCACTACCTGTGAATAAATCTGATTTCTGTGATATGATGTTCAAGTTAACATATGACAGTTGGGTAACTCAATATAACATCTACAATGGCAGAATTGCATTTCATCAGCATAACATTCACTGTTCTGGGTTACCACTAACTGTGAAGAAATCTGATATGTGAGATTTGATGATGAAATCAACATATGACAGTTGGTTCCTCAATATAGCATGTACAGTGACAGAATTGCATTTCACTAGCATGACACTCACTGTTCCGGGTTACCACTAACTGCGAAGAAATCTGACTTGTGAGATTTGATTTTGAAATTAACATATGAAAGTTGGTAACTCAATATAACATGTACAGTGACAGAATTGCATTTCACTAGCATGACATTCACTGTTCCGGGTTACCACTAACTGTGAAGAAATCTGACTTGTGAGATTTGATTTTGAAAGTAACATATGACAGTTGGTAACTCAATATAACATGTACAGTGACAGAATTGCATCTCACCAGCATAACCTTCACTGTACCAAATACCACTAACTGTCATCAAATATTATTTGTGTGATTTTAATTTAACTGAATTGTTACTGAATCAGATTTAGTTCATAACTGCACAGTTCATTAATGAAGAATGTCTCTTTGCTGTTTTTCTTGTGTGCTTTTCTGTTAGTCTGAAATGTTTGTACATCTACCCTCTGTCTATTTCCCAAAATGTTCTTGTTAACCGTTTCTTCACTACTATCTGAATAGAGTTCTGTAGATTCTCTCAAACACATACTGCCACTCCACCATCACCCTTTTTTCCTGGAATGTAGCTTGGTCCTCACTCGTCATCCTGTCGGCGACGCCATTTGTGACCTGTGGTTGGTTCACCGCTAATCATTCGTTCAATGGAATCACAACACGACACCAAGAGTTCAGCGGTTCAAGATTTAATTGGTTCGACAATGGCGAGTCATCAGATATACTGCATAACCTGGCCCATTCCCATCCGTACAACAAAAAGGGCAATGGCAGATCTGTACAAGATAAACAATGGAATAACACTTAGAATCTGAAGGTTATTGACTCCCAACATTAAGTCACTCCATGATTATATAACGAGCAATATAATGTATTCAATTCAGAATTAATAAAGTGCATTTTCCCCCATTATTATCATTACAGTAGTTCTTATGGTTTATAACCTTTGACTTTACTCTGGCAGTAATCATGTAACATTCAAGTCATATGTTTATGTAACATAGCACACAAGTATATTATTTACCCAGTATATGCTACAATAACTTTGGACGGTACAACGCTTGACTTACTCACAGATGCAGATAGCAGAGCCACATCTGAAGTATCCTCAATAACCATGTGATCACATCACTAAACTGTATCTCATCAGCTGGTCTACAATACATAGAGGATATCACCTGTTTCTTGACGAATACCATAAATATTTCATCGAGTGGGGTGAGAAAATGCCAATTTTCTCACCCCACGAGATGAAATATTTATGGTATTCGTCAAGAAACAGGTGATTTTCTTTTTATTATATACTTCTGTTGTCCTACTTTATCCTGATTTTTTTTAACATTAAAATAATCCAGATTTTGTTGGCTTGTTCGACTGAAGATACACTGAAACACTGGTTATTTTCACAGTGACGTCACTCGCGGACTACTTTGCTGTCAACAAATCGCACGTGCTGCAAGCGAATTTCTTTCAGTCGGGTATCCTGCACTTTAGTATCGATGGCATCCAGCAGATTTCAAGAATTTTATTACCTTTATATCTCAAATAAAAGATTTTCATGTCGACCCATCAGCCAACTCCCCTCTCCCCTTCAGCAGAAAAGCACGGACCATCCCGGGGCTTGTCTCGCTGTCTGCACCCTGGCAGGACTGACGCATTGGTTTCTCGTTGATCTCCCTGGTTTCACAGGGTGTTTGTCTTTGCATAGAACGTTCTCATTTCAAATAAAATCCGCATTCGCCCCCTTGATTTCGTTCATGTCTACCCAAATAGCACTATTTTGATCAAAATCGAATGGTTACGATAAGTTATAGCCAGATTTAAATTTGCCAGTCGTGTGTGATTGTTGTGTGGAGCTTCGACGGTGGTGAGAGCCTGTGGAGTTATCATTGTGATTTTGCCGATTCTTAATGAATACTCACTGACAAGAGTTCACTGTCGTTGAATTAAGTTGTTTTTCATGTTTTCTCATCAACTTTGGTGCGACATTTTCATGATATGACCCCAATTTCGAGCCTTCAATTGAGGAATGTGTTTTATTTTCCACGCTGAGTTGGTGTTGCGCTCTGCACTGCTCTGGCCAAACTGCAGTCACGTCGCGCATGTTCAGGTGCACGCGTACGTGACTAGTCGGTCCCATTATCCCCATTGCCGGTATTTATGCAATTTATGCATATTTGTGTTTTATTTCCTGTCAAAATCTGGTCATCATAAGGCATAGTAACATACAAATCTTCTCAAATATTTAGCTTCCTTTTCTTTGGCGCACAAGCCTTGCGGAGGTTTGGTAAATTGCTTCATCACTGTGACCACGGTAACATGTATTTGTGCGCTGTGACGTCATTTGTCATATCATCACCGTGATGATATTTTTCATATCATCACTGTGAAAATATCGCTTTTATTCGATTGATAATTTTCACTATCTCATCGCCAAGTATATAATAAAACAAATCCCCTAATTTCAGTCTGAGACCATATAGTTAATGCCGTAATCGAGATGCAATGCCAACAGATTTAACTCGTGTCTACGAGTGAAACACGCCAAATATTATATCTAACTGGAGAACAATTATTCAGGAAATTAATCAGAATTACATTGGCTTAGAGATCAATCAATTATATTGTTCAGATTACTGAAAATGATATTATATATTTTTGATCACGTTATGCACGTTAATTTATACTGATTACATTGAGCAATTAATTTGGTGTGTTCATCATTTACTTGATATGAATCTTACATAATAAAGGTTGGCGATCAGTCGAAACTTCACCTTGCTGCATAATTACAACAACAACGTAGTACAATATGTTTACCGTAAGAAACTGAAAGTAATTCTAAACTTGTAAACAGCATGAAGGCAATCTCCAGATTTCGGTTGGCCAATTATGTGAGACGGATTAACATCGTTTGGGGTGTCAAAAATACTCAGAAGACTTCAATAACATTTCTATTTCATTCCATCACACATCTGCGTTTCACAAACGGTTCATCTCAAATCACCCCGCCAACATACCGGTAGTGACGTCAGTACACTCAAGGGAGAGCAATCCGTAATAACGATGATACCAAGCAATGTAATTTAGCGATACAAGGGAGGTTACTCTAATCGGCATCTAGCTGACACGTAGAATGTTCGCATTACTTTCGATGGAAAGAAGTTATATTTGGTCGTCGTTCCGGTGTAAAAGAGGAGGTAGAACATTATAATTGCTCGCTCGTTTGCTATACCTAACTCAGGTAAGACCTAACAGTCACACATTGAGAATTATTGTACCTCCAATAAAAAAACTCTGGGGCTCGGTCTTAATTTTCCCGTCAAGATTCTCTGCTTTTACAAATAGTCAATGCATTGGAAAACAAAACGCCCGAATTTCAATGCAATGAAAATGTAACAAATCAGTGCACTTGAATTCGAATTTAATGATTCGGAAATGTGAATGTAACGCATTCATATTCGATCCGTTGAGATTACTAATAACTATTATCTAGGAAACAAAATAATGCACTTTCATAACATTTTAGAATAAAAGTAAATTTCGCCATTTGATTACTATTGTCCCAGTGTGCCATAGCGAAAGTGTCCCAATCGGCCCCGTGTGCATGGTTTTTGCCGTTTTGTGAAAAAGACAAATAGATACAGCTGGGATAATAAATCGATACAATTAAATTGAACCTTTGTCCATCCCCTATCCAGGGTACCAAACAGTAAGGAGATCCTCGGTCCTTAAAATTTGCTATGACTTTTCAAAAACAGGTTTTTTCTTGCCCCTAATTTTTCACCACTGATAACAAAATAGGTGTTGTATGAGGATGGTAGCTTTCTGCTGATAATAATGTAATGTGATTCCTGTACTGAACATAGGAGCTATATGGCTTGTCCCACTGTGCCCCATGTCCCACTGTACCCCAATCTCCCCTACCATAGACGCAGAATGACGCACAGGTTGATTCTGGGTGATTGCGAATTAGGTATAATGATATGTTCATTTAACTTGGTGGGAACCGTGTATTTGACATTTCAAAAAGCATGTACGAAATAACACATAGTGAAATTCCCCATAGACATAAAAATGTTTCCGCATAATATTACAGCTATATTTGAGCAAATGTTTTCACAATCATTTCACGCTGTGAAACGAACCTAAAGTGTCATTTTTCCATCTCGCATGAGTTCCGTGTTCAGAAATTAGCTGGCAATAAACTTTGAGCTAATTATAATATCATCATACATGAGTTTATAACACAGAAACATCCAGTCCAAATCAGAACCACGAAGAGCGGAACTCGCGGTAACCAAATACAGTCATGTCGCGCACATTCCTACACTGATGGGCTGATATATGCGTATTTAACCCTACCTAGCCTGGGGAGGGGGGGGGGGCGGAAAGTGTCCCCCTAGTGAACTTTTCTCTGCTGCTCCGAAACGACAAAACCGAGGAGGCTGAAACTTGGTGACTTTTAAGCTTATCTTATTGGGGTCATTTTGAGCCTATTTTCGTATACCCCTGGGCAGAGGATCATGGGTAAATTCAAAATGGCGGCCATGTGGTATCCGAGAAAGTCGTGTTTTTCAATCTTTTCGCTCTATTTCTTCACATTTTCCTTGCCTGAAAGGCCTTCAAAGTATTTTATTTATGCAAAATTAATTATTCTATATTTTATTTGATTTTTTTCGAGAGAAAAATCGGAAAAATTTAAATTTCGAAAAATCGACCCCAAAAAGGCCGAAAAATGGCTTCCGAGAAGATGACGTAACTGTGACGTCATCATGGAGGCCATCTTGGATTTTTTTATATTTCCCGATAGAGCTTGAACCAAAGACACTGTGTGGTAAGTTTCAGCGCTCTAGCCTTAGTGGTAGAGAAAATATATAGGGGGGCACTTTCCGCCCCCCCTCCCCAGGCTGCGATACACCCCAAGTCACCCAGGTCAGATAGGGTTAAGGATTGACTGTGATTTTATTTTACGTTCATTGGAGTATGAACTTAAAAACCGCTGTGCAAACTGTATGATTCCGCGTAGCGGATCATACAAAACTAATTCAATGAGAGAAGAAACTGAATTTGAAACGAACGAATTCTTCGGTTTAATTCTTGTAACAGTAGTAAACACTGCGCGTATAAATACAGTCAACACAGTTCGTAACTCCTATAGTCTGTCCAGTTTAATTAGTCGTCTACGTTGGAGCTTGTCAATAATCAGCAGTTAACTCTGCACAAATTTTCTTTTTTGCATCGTGTTGAACAAACAGAACTCTACAAAATGGCTATATGATATATCACGCTTGAAATAACTTTGTCATTCTCTCCATATAAAACTTCAGTAGAGTTGTTTCATGTACCGGGACTCAATTACATAGGGAGACCTCATAATGTATTCGTGTTGTCTAGTGCAAAGGTCAACACTATCGTGTATGATCAAAGAGGTGTGTGCGGTTTATCATTTGGCCATTTCACTGGGCATGGGATATAAGCGACACTTCCACGGACCGCCTGTTATTACTGTATTCGGCATCAGTGACCTTTGTTCCAGTGAGCATGAATACATTATTACGTCTCCCTATGTAATTGAGTCCCGGTACACCAACAACTGTAGTTAAAAAGTTAGTTCAAGCGTGATATATTATCGATATCACAGAGAAATGGGTAGTCATTTTGTAGAGTTCAGTTTGTTATACACGCTGCAAAAAATAAAATTGTTGCAGGGTTAACTATTGATTTTTGACAATCTCCAATGTAGACGAATTAAACTAATTAAAATGGACAGACAACGTTTCAGTGCACGCGCACCTCACTCGATAGGCATAGCGCAGTTGAAACTGTTTTCGGTTTGACAGTTTGTTGCACATTGTGTGTGGAGAGAAGCGTTCCATTCAGGGAAACTTAAAGTCAGGAAAGCTGAAACACACAAGAAATTCCGCGAGGGAAGAATGAGATATGAAACCAGGCAGAAGAGGATAAAGTGCTCGAGTTTAGGGAGCGTGTCAAAAGTTTTGACGTTCAAACTAAAAGAATGCGTCAGAAAATGAACAGGTACTCGTTCTTTTTCTTCTAGCAAACGAACGTTCGACAGTCAGAAAAAATGAACGTCAGAAAAAGAACGTTCTTTTTTGAACGTTCAAATTAGTATGTATGATAGCGGTCAGAATTCGCTGAACGTCAGAAAAAGAACGTTCTTTTTTGAACGTTCAAATTAGTATGTATGATAGCGGTCAGAATTCGCTGAAGGGCTCACATTACGGCTATCGTGTCGACTCTTATTAGAACGAAAAAAACAAACAAAAACAGAACACTCGAAAAGGCAGCACCTTTGAGACTTAACTGTATTTATTTTGCACTAGCTTTCGTAGGTATATAACCCACTTCCTCTGAAGAAGTACTTTCGTTCTTTCAAAGCAACTATGGCAAAGATTTGACGTTTATCTACAGCAAATTCAATAAATGTATTTAATATAATAAAAGTGGATCTTTCGTGCATATTCTGGGGAATTATTTACCGGGAATTATAGAACGAGCGACATATAGGAACTAACGCGCGTGTATTATTTTTTTGGAAGAAAACGAGATGAACTATATAATATTAAACTTCGACAGAGAAATATCACCATACTGATTTGGTTTTATTAAAAGTCCGATGTGACCAAATATCGTAAAGAACGATACAATAATCGGGTGAACAAGTAACTTATTAGTGCGTCTCCCGGTAATCGTAAAGGAAATACATAGTGACAAAAGTATAATATAGATATATAAATATACGAAAGTCATTCACTTATATAACGATTTATTCTTATGACATTGGGAATTTTTTGTCTTCAGTAATATTATCTTCAATAAGAAATGAGTAAATCAGGAAAAGTATACAGGTCTACAAACTACATGTATGATCATTATAAAAAGACATGGCCCGACTGAATCACGCAGAGACGCCATGCAGCTCCCGTCATATCTCAAGGTAGGCCGCCATGTGAGGTCTCCTATTTGTCAATAAAACCATGGAGTTCAAAGTTTTAATTCCATGATAAAAAAAATAAACCTTGAATAAAACAGTTCTGATTGCCAACACATCAAGCCATTTCTTTAAAAAAGATATATGGACCGATTGATTCACGTGGAGATTTCATCACGCATGTGGCGCCCGTCATTATGCAACCTGTGAGGGCCCCTTCATTTGTAAATAAAACAAAAGGACACAGTTCAAACACCAACACAGCACGCTCCATAAAAAAACTGACAGGTATAATGCAAAAAACATTAGATACCATTAGCGGCTGGGCGGGTAAATGGGGCTTCAAATTTTCCGCCCTCAAAACAACAGGTATTATCTTCTCAAACAATAAACATGTTGATGTTAAGCTAACACTAGGGGGTCAGAAAATTGAATTTAAAAATAGTGTTAAATACCTTGGTATGATCTTTGACAGAAAACTCACATGGAAAGACCACATCGACCAACTTGTCCTCAGGTGCAACAAAGACCTGAACCTCATGAGGTGTGTGTCTGGGACAAACTGGGGGGCGAGTAAACATAGTCTGATAAAACTATACCAAACACTAATCAGGTCAAAAATAGATTACGGGTCAATCGCGTATCAATCAGCATGTAAGACACAGCTAAAAAGAATAGACAGCATTCAATACTCTGCTCTAAAAATAGCTACTGGAGCTTTCAAGGGTACCGCCTTATGTAGTCTCCAAATAGAAACCAATGAGAAACCGCTCCGCTTAAGACGAGAGGAATTGTCATTGAAATATGCAGGAAAAATAAAAGCTAAGGGCGAAAATCACCCATGCCACAAAATGTTCGAAGATAGAAGTGAATATGAATATCTAAAGAAAAACTGGGAAAAAGACTCCGCCCCCCTCGGTTATACAGTGAATAATCTATTCCAAGAACACGAAATACCCATCGCACTCATCTGCGACACGGACAAAATCACTAGGCCACCCTGGGAACTAGAGTCGCCCCAAGTGGACATAAGTATACACGACTACCTCACCAAAAAGGACAACCCAGATTTTATAAAAGCAACCGCTCTCGAATACATCAACCTAAAATGGAAAAATTATTTAAAAATCTATACAGACGGATCAAAAAACACAAATAATAACACAGGATCAGCCTTTGTTATACCTGAGCTCAACATACAAAATGGCTTCAAACTCCCAGACAATTTGTCTGTATACACCAGTGAACTGATTGCTATAATTAAGGCTCTCGAATGGATCCTCGAGCACAAACCAACCCATGCGGTTATACTCAGTGATTCTCTTAGTGGACTCACATCTATTGGAAATTCTATATCTAATAGTAGACCCGATCTCATACACAAAATAGAATGTATCTGTACACAAATACACAACGAGGGTATAGACGCCATTTTATCGTGGGTACCCGCACATGTCAACATCAGAGGTAACGAAGCAGCCGATAAAACTGCCAAAGACAGTCTTGCTAAAACTACACACGATGTGCCAATAGGATTAGGATGTAAAGAACTCAACAGTATCATTAGACGCAAAATAGATAACAAGTGGCAAAAGGAATGGAACAAAGAAGAACATGGACGATGGTTACATAAGATTCTTGATAGAGATAAAAGACCAGTCCAGGGATTCCAGTTAGAAAACAAACGTGATGACCGCATCATCACCAGATTAAGACTAGGCAAAACGGGACTTAAATCACATCTGTCCATGCTTCTGAAAAACATCTCACCACTCTGTACCGCATGCAACAATGTAGAAGAAACAATAGAACATGTCCTACTCGAATGCCCAATCCATAACCGACAACGCGATGCACTTCGAAACGAATTAAAAAAATCCAACACTCCCTTAACATTACCAGCGATATTGAACCCTAAGCCCCCCATTAGAAATCAGGTATTCAAGTCCTTAATAAATTTTATCAAAAGTGCTGGTTACTATTCCAGTATATAATACTACCGCCGTGCATGCGCAGTCAACTTTTTTTTTTTTTTTTTTTTTTTTAAACCTAGTACTATGACACGATTTATAGAGGCCAAATCATTATTCTGACTTAAACAAATGGCATGGTTGCTACGGAGTTACCTTGATACTGAGGGCCGTGTGCACCATAGCCATACAAAACATTATGGCCATAATAAACTATCCATACATAACATCCGGCCAAAATGTCACAGACACATTTAGAAATAAAATAGGCATGGCAACAACGGAGTTACCTTGATACTGAGGGCCGTCTGTTCCACTGTCCTACAAAACAACGATGGCTAAATCTAATTGAATTCATGACAACAATAGCACGGCCAAATCGCATATAGCGAGCAGTATTCGGCATAAATATAGGAAATGGTGATGGCGGAGTTACCTTGATACTGAGGGCCGTCTATCTCATTGTCCTTCAAACACTTTACGGCCATCAATCGATAATGTATACGGAAATAATACCGAAAATAAACACGAGAACAAGGGAACGGAAACCAATGATCAGTTCTATAAAAAATGCCATTTCTCACCACTTCTTTATGCTGCAGAGAGTATATATATATATATATATACATATGTATATGTCTGTTCTCTAACTCATCTCTAATACAAATAGGGATGAAAAGTACAAAACGAAATAACTCATGCAATTCTGCCCAGAACACAATACCGCCTGTTTATATTTATATTTGTCAAAGAAACCAAAAGCTACAGAATATCTTATTATATCTTTCAGGAAAACCATGATGAAAGTAATTATCGCAGGAAGCAGTTACATTCATAGACTGGAGAGCAGTATCATTCAAAATTCCATACCGGACGCCCGGCTCGATTTTCGCACTGGCCAGGACATTCGGTTTTTTGGCATTGGGGGAGCCAGAGTCCGGACTTTAAGAAAATCCGAAATACTGGTAAATCTCCTTTTGGAGACAAAGCCCGACCTGCTTATCCTCCATATTGGGGGAAATGATGCGGATTCCTTCAGAAGCGCATCTGCCATTTATTATATCATGGATTACGTGGATGTACTAAAAAAAAAAATTCCAAATTCCGAGGATCTTCGTCAGTCAACTCGTCTTTCATCGGGTAACTCGGCACATTTCGGTCAATTCATATAATACCAAAATTCAAAACATCAACAACGTACTAAAAACCAATAATATGGCCACTTTTTGGAGACACAGAGGCCTGATCCGACCTCAAAATGAAATTTTACTAAAAGATGGAGTACATCTCAACCATTTAGGCCAGATACTGTTCTACCGGTCTATGAAGCGGGCCCTTGGAGTAGCAGTAACTCAACATCAACAAAACCTGAAATGATCACCATCTACATTCCCGACCACCGACTGCCGACCACCTACCACCGACCAAAGACCACCAACCAACAGGACCAATACCCTCCAAACTCCGAAGGAACCGCCCTGACCTAACCATTTCAGTGGAGTCCCCAAAACAACCACAACCAATCAACGGAAACAAGTACAGCTTCTACATTCAAACGAAATCGAACGATGCCCACCACAACCACGGACAATCGAAACCATACTCATTGAAGACAACACAGATCAGACGTAATACACCTGAGATGCCACCGATGAAACGACTGCCCAATGCAAACATTTTCCTTTGACTCTCACGCAATATAGGACGTAGACCTGCCGTCCTGTGCCCCAATACACACTCCAAGCAATTGTTACAGGCACAGATTTCTGGAAGAACCCACCCTGTTCCCATGAGCGCCATTAGGAAAGTCGATTCGAAAATCCTCAAGGCGCTCACGGTTCTCCCAGTTTTTTCTGGACGGCTTTGTGCGTACAAAGGGGTACCGAGACAAAGGAATCATACACGCGATTACATTGAACTCTTATTCACCAGTATAACAACCAAAAAAAAAAAAAAAACAGCAAAAGACTTACGAACTTGTACATATATCGATTCTTATTTATTTCTATTAATATCTCCTACTAATCTCTCACTGTTATTTATTATTTATCTATTTATTTATTAATTTATTTGTTTATATAATTAGCGCTGAAAAAGATATTCGATAAACCAAGTAATGTACCGCGAAATTCAAATAAAACATTGAGTTGATGGGCCGCGAAATCCGAATGGGAAGCGGCCCTTAAACTACAATTTCAACAACAACAACAACAAACACCAACACATCAATACATTTCTTTAAAGAAGATGGATATTTTTCATAGACCAATGTATTGAAATATCCTTTGCGGAGCCTAAACCCTTCCTTCTTTCCCGCATACAAAGTCTTCTCTATAGGGCCCATTTCCAGCTCACGAACTTCATTTTCAATACATACTGTCGGCTTCTTCATTAAAATTATACCATTTTCAGGCATTACAGATCGCTGGAATACGTTTGTAAGTTGATAAAGAAGAATCATTTAAAGTAACATGTCCATGACGGAACAATCTATCCACGGGACGCGAGCGCCGTAGGCCATGACTATTGATCGCCCGACCGAGAATCTCATTTTTTGGTGGATGAAGAAGAGATTCACGAAATGTAAAAATCCACATCAAACAAGTAAAACACTGGGGAAAATAAACAAGAAAGAAGTCATTAATTTATCTTGTCAAGTATTATATAAGCGAACACTCATATATAGGTGGTGACAAATCGCTGAAGTGGAGATGGGACAAGAAAAAGAAAAACGTTTTACTTTTAGTTTTACCTTTTTTTATTGAAGAAAATCACCGACATCGGTAATACCACTCCACATGATTACGGAATGCATTGAATATATACACACACGAAGCAAAAGACATGGCAAATTACAATAAAATCTATAACATGGGAATGACGCGCGATGAGAAAGTAGGTTTGATCGGGCGCGTTTTTTAGTATCGGGATGGCAGCTTTCTGTATGTTGTTCATTTCTGCTCACGTCAAACGCCAACCGTTTGCGCACGTTCAAAAATGAACATGCGAAAACGAACGTGCGAAAATGAACGTCAGAGTGCATTAAAAAAATGAACGTTCAAAAATGAACGTTCGACTGTTCATTTTCTGACGCTGCTGTGTAAAATGAACGGCCTGACGCATGCGGAAATGAACGACCTCCTGTTCAAAAATGAACGCGTTCGCGTCAAAACTTTTGACACGCTCTCTTAGTTGGCCTTGCTGGGAATATTCCATTCAGAGCCGACTGATCAGACTGGGCGATGCATTTTCTTGCTAATACCGGGCGCCGGTTAGGCATGCTTTTGATGTCCGCTCATATGAATAATCTGACGAAACTCGAACCCTGCGTCACATGTGGACTGGAATCGCGGAATTGTGTTGTGTTCGAGTGGACGCATAAATTTGAGTGATATCAGAGACAGGAAACGCGAAAATTGATCTTCTTTCACAGCGTCGAAGTGTACCAGTTCTGGTGAACTGATTGCAGCTTTTGTGAACAGAGATTGAACGATGATGTTGCACTCGTAGGCCACCTAACAGGTTTTGTGGCAACCAACATTCTGAGACACCCCCTCCCCCTTCCTTGACTGAGGGATTTTATCCGACATCTGCAGTACGGAACTTGTTGCATACATCCGCTTATCGTGGCAGTGAAGACCGTATATTTTGTCAACTGTTGTGTCTGGTTTCGTGACAGAGGACGATCCTTTGGTTTTCCATCATTGCAAAACTCCCCCTCCCTCCTCCCACCAACAGTAAGAGTAAAGGCCGGCCGCGTTGGACGAAATTCTACTCCTAGGAAACGGTAACGAACGAATGGATATTATCTTACCAAACTCTGTATCTCAAGAGAACTAGAATTCAGGTAGGATGTTATTTTCAGGAGTTCACTGGGTAGAATAATTTCTTCATAACGATTCGTGGGACGAGAGAAAACCTGAAGTAAAAACCTCGTTCAAGGTCACGGAGATGTCGATTTATGGCTGATCTGACATTTTCGTGCTTTTGAGGCCCATTTCCAGGACCAACAGTCATTATCTCGGCTCTTTTCTGTAATTTTACAAACAATTTTCTCAACACAAATAAATATTTAAATTGACTCTTTCCAGTTGGTTTAGAGTTTTCTTTTGACAATATTTGAGCAATATTATGCACTAAAATCTAAATCGATTTTACACTACGACCAGCGACCCAGTGTTATTTAAAGCAGATAAAAGTAGTGCAGTTGTGGGCGTGGCATATCATATTTTTAGATTCATTCAGGTATGAGCCGAAAAATTTAGCACTAATCAGCCAATCAAATTGCTGGATTTACGAATAATACGGGAAAATTTAATTATTATTAAATGACTATAAAGAGACACTTCTATAATAAACTGTGCTGACAAGATAAGCAAACTGTTCTGTCGATATTTCCTTCAGAATGCGTACACTTTGCGATCTCAATATAATAAAGAACATGGCGATTGCTGTCGGGGACGTAGTCTCCTTCGTAACAGCTGTTGTTGTTGTTGTTCGTCACAGATGTCGTCGTATGTAGTCTCTGTAGTCACAGCTGTTATGGAAGGTAGTCTCGGTAGTCACCGCTGTTGTGGGAGGTAGTTTCGATAGCTACAGCTGTTGTGAGAGGTAGTCTCGGAAGTCACAGCTGTTGTCGGATGTAGTCTCGTTCGTCACAGCTGTTGTGGGAGTTTATCGGTAGTCGCAACTGTTGTGGGAGGTTGTCTAGGTAGTCACATCTGATATGACAGTTAGTGTCGGTCGTCGCAGATGTTGTTGGAGGTAGTCTCGGTAGTCACAGCTGCTATGAGAGGTAGCCTCAGCAGTCACAGCTGTTTTGGGAGGTAGTCTTGTACTCACAGCTGTTAGTCGCGGTAGTCACATTTGTTGTGGGAGGTAGTCTCGGTAGTCACAGCTGTTGTGGGAGGTAGTCTCGGTAGTCACAGCTGATGTGGGAGGTAGTCTCGGTAGTCACAGCTGATGTGGGAGGTAGTCTGTATCACAGCTGTTGTGGGAGGTAGTCTCGTAATCACATCGGTTGGAGGAAGTAGGTCCGGTAGGCAATGCTGTTGAGGGAGGTAATCTCGGTAGCAACAGCTGTTGTTGGAAGTAGCCTCATACTCACAGCTGTTGGGAAAGGCAACCCCGTTAGTCACAGCTGATGTGAAAGGTAGTGTCGTTAGTAACAGTTGTTGTGGGCGGTAGTTTCTGTAGTAACAGCTGATGCTGGAGGTAGTCTCGTACTCACAGCTGTTGTGGGAGGTAATCTCGGTAGTCACAGCTGATGTGGGAGGTAGTCTCGATATTAGCTGTTATAGAACGTAGTCTCGGCAGTCACAGCTGTTGTGGGAGGTAACCTCAATAGTCACGCCCGTAGTAGTTGATTTGTAGCATAGAGTTAAAGAAGATGCTCAAGTATAATAAATTAACGACACATCAAACCGAAACAAATCCAAGTTCTTTGAATGAACAATTTTCCTACTAATATATATGCAGTATGTGATAATGTAACTCGATTTCTGGTGTCAAGTATTTGTTACTAGGAAAAATTCGTCCGGAAAATCCAAAACCCATAATTATGATATTATATATATCTCTCTCGAGTCACGTCAAGGAAAATGTAATTTTGAAGGTTTTAGTAGAAACAAAAATAGTCTGATTAACAGCACACACGAAGTTATTTCGGTAACATGTTATTTCCGAAACAACCATGATCACACTGCTTTGTTTGATCAAACCTTGCAGCATTTTCCACGAAATCAGTAGAAACTTTCAAAAACAAATCACTTTAATTTTCTAAAGAAAGAAGAAAGCTATAATACAATCATGTGTTCGCCACATTATACATGTAAACTCGTATATCCCATTTCAACTCTGAACAATTTATGCTGTTTGCCCTCTGATCGTATTGCCGAATTGTGTACGTTATCAGAGATTAGCTGTATAGAATTTGAGCTAATTCCGTCATAAACGAGTTTAATGGTAGTTACTCAAAGGCAAATTGTTGGACACTTCGAATTGTGCGAGTATTGGGTTCCTTTACTATTATTACATAGATTTGATTAACGTGGTCAACAAAATGATACCGGGTTTGTTCTGGAAGGTTGATATTAATGCATTACCAATAAAATTGTGGTATGCTTTTTGTTAGATAGCTAATTATAACAAATTGCTAACTATATCTGCCGTTCATGTCTCGCTATGCCTCGTTCATATAAAGTTACGTGACTTGTGGGGCATGATGTCAGCCTCTTCACATCCCTACTTAGCTTTCCATCGTAAAAGCTAACTGAGCTGAAAGTTGAAATTCATCGAAACATGGATAAATAAAAATGTCCCCACAACGGCTTCTCGAAAATTTCACTTTGCGAGCAACCAACGCAGTTGTGCTTGAGTGCAGAATTTTTCAAACTTTCAAGGCCGTGGTATTCCACAGAGCGGCAAGATTAGGTTTACTGGATGCGCCTATGCAAAATTTGCCTTTAACCAATCGTTGACCTCCTCAAGGCGATACTCCATTGGTCCAGGCCCACCAAGGTAGACAACCCTTCCGTTTTGAATGATATACAGTCTCTCGGGAGATGCTCCATATTGCCACAGGGCAATGTCCTCCATAGAGTCAACCACGATCGGACATTTGGGTTTCTGCTGGGCTAACATTCTGGCAGCTGTTAGGCGGTCTTTGAATTGGCTATGGTGTGAGATATTAAATGTATTACTTGGGAAGGACCATCCATCAGTCGCGTGAGCTTCTTCGATATAGACGATCAGAAAATCTGCGGCCCCGGCGAAACTGGTCACGATTTCATTAAATCGTTCCAACTTCACCATGAAGGGAGGTCAGGAACAGCTTCCGAAGTTCACCACCAGTGGGCGCTCCTTCACCTGGAAATCGAGCAACTTGTATTCTATCCTGCCATCAAGCGACCAAAGCTGTGGATTTGGTGCGGCCTCCCATAGCCGGGTTTTCTTCAAGGCATCGAGCAACTCTCCTTCATACACGGTCTTTAGGAAACCCCAGCTGCAGATGCTTTCTGCAAACTCTTTTCCAGTAACAGAGGAACCAGCAAGCATTTCATTTCCAGAGTCCTCCCAAGATCTTCTTGCCTTCTCTGATACCCGGGTTAACAGAATCGACGCGATAACCGGGATCATCAGCAGAACCACGCGAACTTTGAGGAAAAACATAATGATGCTCCTGCGGACTGTGGCCATGACTGTAAAGAAATAACATGTTTTATTATCTATTTATCAGTGTGTGGTTCATTTAGGTACTATTTTGCTGCCGTTAAATATTAACATTTTTTGTTTATTGGCAGTAAATTATCATCAAGGAGTCAGATTAGCACGTGGTACTGCATGCTTTTCCTTCATTTGCGAGACTCAGTTTTGCGAACATTTTTGTCTGACGTGTCTGCTATGGTAGAAACAAGACAAGCAAATACATTCTGATAATTTTCTCGATAAATCTACAAACTGTTTCCATAATGACTCGAATACCGCAGAAAATTGTGAGCGTTTATAGATCTCTTCAGTAATCCATGGCAAGAGCGCTTTGACACGCACACTGGATGCTTGAGGCAATGTAGCAACGGGCTTCATGCAGTCATTCTCATTCCGGAATTCCGAACGGATGTGGTACGCTGCAAAAGCCGAGTCAGCCACTCGCAGATCCACAAATTGCTTATCCTGAAAATCACCATCCCGTGTCTCATTTTGTTCAAATCATTATAACAACACATTGACAGGAGAAACTGAAAAATCTCGTTTTTACTATTCGGAATTAAAAAAAAGTATGGATGTTATTTCTCCGCAGCATGAAGACAATATAGAATACATGTCCTTGTGACGTCAGCAAAGCATGGAGACAATATGGAAAACATGCCGTTGTGACGTCACCACAACATAAAGACAATATAGAATCCATGTCCTGAATAACCCTGGGTAGTTGTCACTCATACATTGTATTTAGGTTAAAGAGGAGTCGTGTGATTGGCTGTGAACATGCTGATATCGGCGGAGTAGTAAATTCGAGATAAAGCGATAACACAGGAAAAGCAAAATAGGTATTATATATAAAACACAATACTTAATTACCAAAATATTGCATGGATGCTCTCCAGTATCAGCATTCCACCGTCATTCAGTATTTATTCGAGGCCCACAGCCGAATTTCGGCGTCATTAAACGATAGGTGTGTTCCGGTAGACAGTTATCACTTATTTTAAACCAGCATGAAATAACATTAAAAAAGCAAAAACAGTTCGTTTCTTGCAAATGAGAAGCGAAACCTAAAATGTTTTTTTTTTTACTTTAGTTTCGAAGCATTAGGATTTTTATCACTCGTGTGTATATAGGTGATATTTCGCTGTAGATTAATATCAATGGTGATATTTAAATGCGGTGTATTATCACGATGACGTCAGGCTTCTACTACTAGCAGATACTACTTCCCTTGTTTCCTGACACACTGTTTGGCGAAGGTTTTCTGTCAACGGTGTGCGTTATGGCCGGAATAAGACAACATTCTGATTAATCCCTGGATAGATCCACAAAACTCAAAAAAGCACACAATTAATATTCTAACCTTCAGTGTCTTGTACAAATACATGCGGTAATCTATGTTACACTAGAGAAAATACATCTATTCATGAATGGGATGAGTACGCTTGCCTCGCCCCCTCCCCCGCAGTAACACAGGAACATTTTTTCTGCAATATACTGTATGGGAACCGAATGCCAAAGCTAGTCTAGTCTGTAATGAAAATATTAATGCTTTAATTTACTTTCTGGCGGTTTTTTGCACCTATATGAATTAGCGAAGCAATAATACATATCTTCTACCCTCGAATAAGTGCGGAAATTTGCCTATGCTATTCAATGAAGAAGTATTTTCTATGAATAACGTCTGTATTAATTCAAATTGGAGCGATATGCAAGGGTGGGGAAAATTGACGTCTGTCGACTAAAAGCAATCATATGACGCTTCATGAAAGTTTCCCTCGGCACCTCACATTCAGGCCCGAGAATTCGGTGGATTCTCGAACGTAGACTTAGTATCTCAGCCGCGCGTTTATTGCAGGTTTTCATGTGGAGACTATGCAATATCCAAGCGATCCCAAGCACCGCCTTCCGCGGAATAAGATACACTAGCTCGGGATCTGTGATGACATATCAGCTCAAACAAATAACTCGTCTGATGTTAACTCTATCTGGCCTGGGCTTTTTGGGACCTGTCCAGGCCTTGGGGGGGAGGTGGAATGGCTCCCGTAATTGTTTTTCTTACCCCTTGAGCTAGGGAGCTGAAACTTACCACACTATAACCTTGGGTCAAGCTCTACCAGAAATTGTAAAAAAAAATCCAAGATGGCCGCGTTGATGACGTCACAGTGACCTCGTTTTCAAAAACGGCATTTTTTGGTCAGATTTTCCGAATTTTTTATTTCTTCAATTTCTCCGCAAAAACTGCATGATAAATCAGTAAATATTATTGTGATGTGAAATAAACTAGTCTTTGCCCACTTTTCATCGGGGAAAAGCAAAACTTCAAAGAAATATAACGAATACATCACTTTTCTGGTACTCCACGTGACCGACATCTTGAATTTATCCATGCTCAAGGGGTTATGCAAATAAACCCCAATATGATAAAATATAAAGTCACGGAGTCTCAGCTCTCCATCTGTTGTCGTTCCGGAGATAGCGCAGAAAGTTTGGTAGAGGGGCCATTTTGTCCCCCCTCCCCCCGGACGGGTAGGGTTAATGGATGAGCATCATTGACGTCTGATGGAGTAAACGCCTCAACATTGGGTAAGACTGATGCTTCCTCCAGTTGTAAGGCAACAAAATTCCCTCTCGAATATGTGTAGGCTAAAAAATTGACAATTGAAATTGATCCTCAAATTCATTATTTCTACACACACTGCATAACCTACATGTATTTGTTCTGTCAACATTTTCATATCGACCTACTGCTGTTCAATTTATGAGCAGACATCCGTTTTTGGCACTGCCAAACGTTCTTTGTTTATATTTTGGTATAATCTTGAGTAAATAAAACCGAGACTATATTTTGGTATAATCTTGAGTAAACAAAACCGAGACTATATTTTGGTATAATCTTGAGTAAACAAAACCGAGACTATTCCCATCAGTAAAATGGCGTTCGACACTATGCTTCTATTTTCTCGATGTGCAGTCAGTATATACATGTACCTATTAGTAATTGTTTTACCAAATTACCAAAAAGTAATATACATGTATCAAACAGACTGGATATTATTTTTCCAAAGCTGGAAACCATTTCCTGTAGTTACTAACCGTAACCAGGTTAAATATTCTAATATTTTGACAAACATTTTGGATACCATTCCAAGTTCTGACAGTACAAGAACATCTGTAGCGTTTTATCCCATTCCCTTCATTCGTCATATTCGCTTAAAGGGAACGTAAACTCTGTGGTGAAACACAGCGGGAATTATACAAGAGTTCCTATAGATTAAAAAATCGTGACAACGATTTTTTCCGATTTTTCCCCAATAAATGAGAAAGACGCCAACATAGAAAATACTGTGATTTGCAATTTCTCGAGGGCGCCGCCATGTTTATTTTGGGCATGATTTTAAACCAATGGGAAAACGTAATATTCAGTTGTGCCGATAATCTCCTATGTCATCGGACATTCTCTGCGCTGAGATAACATGGCCGCACATGGTCGTTTTGATGCACCTCTCCGTTCCCCGACTGACAGATGCAATGTTATAGATTAGTTGCGTTGTAGAATACGGCCTGATTCTGTCAGATATTCTACCATGCCGAGCTGCTCTTCATTTAGCTGTCACAAGGTGCCAGGTAATACCGACACGTCGCACTATCATCCTCGTTCATGTTTGTGACCTACAGTCTCGAACACTGCACCTCTGCCGATTGACTCGTTTTCACCTCCGGAGGCAGAAGAACTAGTGTACGGTGACGTCACGATTCTTCAAACATGGAGGCCTCTATGTTGTTCCAGAGTAGCGAAGTTAAAACGTTTAGTACTGATTTACAAAAAATGTAAAAAAATATCTGATACACGATTTGGATTCTATGAGGAAAAAGCTTTTAACTGGCCACGGACGTTTACCAGAGTTTACGTTCCCTTTAAGAATTTTAATATAAAGAATTCCAATATCTTTCCCAAAGGAAAACCCCCAAACTGCACATCCATGGTTCAAAATACTTCCAACATATATATCAATATTAAAAGTAAATTGGGTATCAATGACATTAATTTGCTCTTTATTTTACCCCAATAAAATAAGAGATATTTTATATGAGAAAATTAACATAAAACTCTGTGAAAAAGGAAGAACAATTAAAAAAATCAGAAAAAAATCTTCTACCAAAAAAAACTACAAAAAGTTCTGCTCCCCCACCTTTTGAACCAGTCATACGTCCCTCTTTGGTAAACTGTGCATTCTCCCTAATCATTTTGAATGTAAGCCAACATCTCAAGGAAATGTCTGCTGTAGTCTACAGAATGTACACGAAACGAATTGCTGTGATCTGAATACTGAATACCACCAAAATCTCCAAGTTGCACACTTCCGACCTACATAAAGAGGTGATTCGTTTTTTTCCGTGTTGCTGCTGCAATGTATGTGTCTGTACGAAGAGGTAGTGTACTATAGTTTTATTATTGTATAAGGTGAGTTCCTGAGATTGGGAGTAACAACTACAGTCTTGGAAATTGAACAAAACTTAAATGAATGGAATGGAAATTACTTTTCTTTGAAAATAATACAGTCAGTTTAGCATCCTTGGAACACCGGGCCTTGTTAACGTTCTTAGCTCTGCTGGCAGTTTCTCGCTTGCAAAAAACTATAAATAAGACGGGGAAAATTCACACAAAATTACCTGATGTTTGAGCACAGTCACCGAAAGTATACCACAGTAGGTCAGAATATTAAACAGCTTGTCTCCTGTATCGATCGCTAGGTTTTCCACGGACTGACTCAGCAGTTTACAATATTTCAATCTGGTGATAATATTGATAATCAAATAATAATGTAAGCAGATAGTAAACATCAAGATAACAGGCCTGCTGATGGGACAGTGATTGACGTTCGTGAAGTTAGAGAGCAGTTCACAGTTCACAATTCAGTTGGCGATTCAGTGGACCAGTCATTATTTGGAATATGAATAACATTCTGACGTATATCTCCTTAATTAAGGCAGATAGGGTCCTCATATTTGGCAGTTATACAACACTCGTCAAGTTCTACACGCTGACCTAATTAGTTTCCATTTCCGCCGCTAGGGGGCGGTGCTGCGAATAGCCGACTAATAGAATTTGAATAGCCTACTGGCCTATATCTCCCGATCTATAGAGGATAGGGTCTTCATATTTGGCAATTATACAACACTCGTCAAGTCCTACACGCTGCCCTAATTAGTTCCCATTTCCACCGCTAGGGGGCGGTGCTGCGAATAGCCGACTGATAGAATTTGAATAGCCTACTGGCCTATATCTCCCGATCTATAGAAGATAGGGTCTTCATATTTGGCAATTATACAACACTCGTCAAGTCCTACACGCTGACTTAATTAGTTTCCATTTCCGCCGCTAGGGAGCGGTTCTGCGAATAGCCGACTGATAGAATTTGAATAGCCTACTGGCCTATATCTCCCTATCTATAGAGGATAGGGCCTTCATATTTGGCAGTTATACAACACTCGTCAAGTGCTACACGCTGACCTAATTAGTTTCCATTTCCGCCGCTAGGGGGCGGTGCTGCGAATAGCCGACTGATAGAATTTGAATAGCCTACTGGCCTATATCTCCCGGTCTATAGGGGATATGGTCTTCATATTTGGAAGTTATACAACACTCGTCAAGTCCTACACGCTGACCTAATTAGTTTCCATTTCCGCCGCTAGGGGGCGATGCTGCGAATAGCCGACCGATAGAATTTGAATGGCCTACTGGCCACACCTTAGTCCATGGGGCGGGATTTTAATGTACGTATCAAACCAGCTACAGTGCCTTCGCCTGAAGGATTTAGAAAATAATGAATTCGAATCAATGTGGCTTAAAATAATCTTAAAAGAATCAAACATACTTCTGAATATTTCCTATATTGTACCTCATAGCCCCGCGCATGTGTACCAATCTTTTGAAGAGATGGTCGAAAACGCACTTGATGTTTGTCCAAATATAATTGTTACTGGTGATTTAAATGATGATCTGCTTTTCGGAAACTCAAGATACCTATCTCGAATATCTCAACGTTGTAATCTTCACAATATTATCACTGAACCCACTAGAGTAACACCTCATTCTGCCACACTACTGGATCCAATTCTTATCTCTGAAGATATCAACATACATGAATGTGGTGTTATACGGATTGATCGACAATTAAGTGATCATGACGCTGTATATGGGGAAATTCGTATTAAATATAATTCCCGCAAGCCGTATAAAAGACAAGTTTGGCTGTACAAATCAAGCGACTTTATTAAATTTAATTCTTTAATAGAAACAGTCGATTGGGTAGATTTATTTTAGAACTGTCATACTATTGATGACGCCTGCCAGAAGTTCACTCATACATGTATTGATCTAGCTAAAATATGTATACCAAACAAAACTGTCACAATCAGACCTAACGACAAACCATGGTTTAATTCTGAATTGAGGAAAGAAATTCGTAAGCGAGACCGCTGTAGGACAATTGCCAGAAAATCAGGTCGTCCAGCAGATTGGGCTAAAGTTAGACATATCAGAAACAAAGTGAATAACATGAAAAAATATGCTCAGGAACACTATTTTAAGAATCTTGAGCAGGATTTGGAAAAAGGGGTCAGTACAGACCCCAAAAGTTACTGAACAAACTGAATAGATTTATTAAAAAATCAACATCCAATGAAATTCCACCTCTAATAGACAGTTCCAAAAATAACGATCCCACCAGCTTCGCAGATTTGGAAAAGGGCAATACATTGAATGATTTCTTCGCCTCAGTTTCAACAATCGACGATAGCAACCAAAATCTACCCCCATTTTCATCAAAATGCAATACATCACTCCAGTCTATACATATAACCGAAGAAGAAATTAAAGATATAATTAGGAATGATCTAATCAGCAACAGAATGTTGAAAGGCATTGTGAATACGATTTGTAATCCTCTGTATATTTTATTTAATATGTCTTTAACCGAGTGTAAATTTCCGGGAGAATGAAAACTAGCCCTGTATTTAAAAAAGGGAATAAGAATCAGCCCTCAAACTACAGATCAATTTCATTATTAAGTTGTGTTGCTAAAATCATGGAACGTATTATTTTCAAGCATGTTTATAACCACTTCATCAGTAACGATATTTTCTACGAAAAACAAGCAGGATTTTTACCAGGACATTCAACTGTGTTCCAGCTAATTGAATTCTATCACAACCTTTGCACGTCTTTAGACGAAAATCAAATAACTTCTGTCATATTTTTAGATATATCAAAAGCATTCGATAGTGTGTGGCACAAAGGGCTTATTTTTAAGTTACAATAATATGGGATAGGGGGCCAACTTCTTGAATGGCTTAAAAACTACTTAAGTGATAGATGCCAAACGGTTCAAGTCGGGTACGCATGTTCTCAAATTAGACATGTGAACGCAGGTGTTCCTCAGGGTTCGGTATTAGGACCACTGCTATTCCTTATTTATATCAATGACATTATGGACAATCTGATAAGTGTCGCTCAGTTTTTTGCGGATGATACCTGTTTAACCTACATGTACTCATCACCAAATATTCTCGAAATCGAATTTATTATGAACCACGATCTCCAGCGTCTACTTGACTGGTCACAACAATGGCTTTTAACTTTTAATGCATTAAAAACAGTTCTGCTACTGCTGTCCAATAGAAATCTATTAACTCTACCTGAAATATATTTTGATAATACACTTTTACCCATTTCTGACACACACAAACATTTGGTATTGTATAATCAAAACAATTGCAAATGGAAAACCCACATCGACCATATCTGTACTATTGCGTCTCAGAGAATAGGGATTATGTGAAAAATTCAATATAAAATTGGAAGAAATGCACTGAACCATATAGATTTACATTTTATTAGACCGATTCTTGAATATGCATCTGTGGTCTGGAGCAACTGCACTCAAGAAGAAAGTGAAACTTTAGAAAAGCTCCAGTTATCGGCAGCAAGAATCGTTACTGGACTACCAATCCATACTTCTAGGAACTCGTTATATTTAGAAACCGGATGGGAAACTTTGGAAAAAAGACGGTTAAACAACAAATTATTAACAATGTTTAAAATTCACAATGGCGAGGCTCCTGAATATATAAATAATATAATCACACCACTTGTAGGTGAAGTAACCCCATATAATCTCAGAAATCGTGAAAACTATTCCATACCGAGGTCCAGACTGAATGTTTTAAAAAAGTCATTTCTCCCCGATACAATACGCAACTGGAACGAATTAGACTTCAGCCTATGCAATGCAAATTCATACAAATCTTACAAAACAATTTTAACCAATCGACAACGAATTCCAAACTATTATACCATCGGGAAGCGATTAGTAAATATAATACATACGAAACTAAGGCACAAATGCAGCGATCTGAACTCGGGTTTACACTGGGCAAATCTGCTCGATCATTCACACTGTCCATGCGGACATCCATCCGAAGATGCCACTCACTTTTTCTCCTTCTGTCCTCGCTACGCGAACATTCGTCGATCACTGACATCGAATATTCCATTTAATAGCACCATTGAACATCTGTTGTGGGGAAACCCGTCACTTTCAATCCGTGAAAATGACAAACTCTGCAATGAAGTCCAAAATTTTATTGAAAAGAGTGAGCGGTTCAATGTATAATAGAAGGTGGGCAGTCTCCATATATCGGGGCTTTATTAGTTGTTAGTTATTGTGGATTTTACAGCTGACACCACGGATACGTAGTCGCATACAGTATGACTTAACTGCTTCCAGTGGGATCTAACTACACCCATGCCACCCAAAAACTAAGAGTAAGAGAGAGAAAAAGAAGAAAAAAATTTATATATACATTGACATATTATGGACGATATTTATATTTTTCTGTAGTTCGTCCTGCGTTTTATCATTTGATTAGACGAAGTATTGAATATTGTTAAAACCACTCATACATAATGTCTACTCTACCTCAAGCCTGTGCTCAATGACATCCATCTGTAAAACTTGATTTATATTTGTCAATTAATTATGTAGGGAAGGGGGTATTTTAGTTGTTAAAACTTGTCCCCAACTCCCGTTGTTCATGAGACAATAAAATAAGTTTAAACTAAACTACAACACTCGTCAAGTCCTACACGCTGACCTAATTAGTTTCCATTTCCGCCGCTAGAGGACGGTGCTGGAATAGCCGACTGATAGAATTTGAATAGCCTACTGGCCTATATCTCCCGATCTATAGAAGATATGGTCTTAATATTTGGCAGCTATACAACACTCGTCAAGTCCTACACGCTGACCTAATTAGTTTCCATTTCCGCCGCTAGGGGGCGGTGCTGCGAATAGCCGACTGATAGAATTTGAATAGCCTACTGGCCAATATCTCCATATCTGTAGAGGATAGGGCCTTCATATTTGGCAGTTAAACAACACTCGTCAACTCCTACACGCTGACTTAATTAGCTTCCACTTCCGAAGCTAGGGGGTGGTGCTGCGTATAGCCGACTGATAGAATTTGAATAGCCTACTGGCCTATATCTCCCTATCTATAGAGGATAGGGCCTTCATATTTGGCAATTATACAATACTCGTCAAGTCCTACACGCTGACCTAATTAGTTTCCATTTCCGCCGCTAGGCGGCGGTGCTGCGAATAGCCGACTGATAGAGTTTGAATAGCCTACTTGCCTATATCTCCCGATCTATAGAGGATATGGTCTTCATATTTGGCAGTTATACAACACTCGTCAAGTCCTACAAGCTGACCTAATTAGTTTCCATTTCCAAAGCTAGGGGGTGGTGCTGCGAATAGCCGACTGATAGAATTTGAATAGCCTACTGGCCTATATCTCCCTATCTATAGAGGATATGGTCTTGATATTTGCAATTATACAACACGCGTCAAGTCCTACACGCTGACCTAATTAGTTTCCATTTCCGCCGCTAGGGAGCGGTGCTGCGAATAGCCGACTGATAGAATTTGAATAGCCTACTGGCCTATATCTCCCGATCTATAGTGGATAGGGCCTCCATATTTGGCAGTTATACAACACTCGTCAAGTCGTACACGCTGACCTAATTAGTTTCCTTTTCCGCCGCTAGGGGGCGGTGCTACGAATAGCCGACTGATAGAATTTGAATAGCCTACTGGCCTATATCTCCCGATCTATAGAGGATAGGTCCTTCATATTTAGCAGTTATACAACACTCGTCAAGTCCTACACGCTGATCTAATTAGTTTTCAATTCCGCCGCTAGTGGGCGGTGCTGTGAATAGCTGACTGATAGCCGACTGAATAGCCTACTGGCCTATATCTCCCGATCTATACTGGATAGGGCCTCGCATGGTGGATATCGCATGCTGATAGCAAAATACGAGCGTAGCGTGCAAGATCTATGGCGTTACGTTTCGTAACTTGTGTCTAATTCCGCTTAACCTGGGACTAGGGGCCGTATGAACCCATGTACTTCATAATCCTCATGGTACTCATATGAACAGTCACAATCAAAGCGTGTCTGAGATACATCATTCTTTAGATGACGACTTTACAACGAATAGTATGGATTAAGAATACTGATCAGCGATACAGATTTGATATTTTTGGAATATCATGATGTCTTGCCATCATGACCGCTTCTCTCTTGCAGGAAACAAGCCTATGTTTATGTATACTATGATTGCTTTTTGAATTTGGTGCTAATACTGTTATTTGGAATATGGAATAGGTATTTGGATTATGGACGCGGATATTCTCTAATGGACGACGGCTGAATTATGAATGATGGACCAGACGCTTGTAACTCCATATTTGGCATTGGCATTGATACACCACTCGTCAAGTCCTACACGCTGAACTAATTAGTTTCTACTTCCGCCGCTAAGGAGCGGTGCTGTTTTCACCGCGGTGGAAATCTCAGTAGTGGGGTCATCGCATATAGACTCCCCTTTTCAGGGAGGTAACTCTTGATGCCCTTGATTCCAGGTTATAGTATAGGAAGCGGCCATGCACGGCTTTTGACCTCTGAGGCCGTCAAGGCCGCTATAGCTCCAACAGGTGGTGCCACCAGGGTGACGTCGCTTCCGGTTTCGAATTCCTCCGCGGTCTGGCGGTGATGCGGTCTACCTCCGCGGACAGAAAGTAGTCCCATGTCAACCAAGTGACTTCCAATGTTAATGGGGAATGCCTAAAAACAATATGGGAATAGACGTTTTCTGACCCAGGTGGGTCCCTAGTGGACCTATTGGGCCGAGTGAGGTGGCAAAGTGAAGCGCTCCTCCAGGGCCATCCAGTCATGGGTGGGTCCATGTAAATTGAGGATTTGTCTCGAAAATATAAAAAGCGGAACACGGACTGTACCCCTAAAATAGGGGATAACTCCTTTTAACCCTATCCCAAAGGGCTAATGTCGTTCCCCAGGCTTACCACGGTCTACCTATCAAGTCAATCGGGTGGGTGTATGTAAATTTAGGATTTGTTCCCGAAAATATATAAAGCGGAGCAGGGACTTTACCCCTACAATAGGGATCCATATTATACAATATACGGGAAAAATGCCTGTATGGGGTATGGGGGTGGTCATTTTTTTGTGGATGTTACTATGGGTTGTTTGGTCTTGTTTTCTTTGTCTCACCACGTAGAACACGATGGGAAGGGTCCCGGAGTTAAGCGGTGAAATTTGTCGAAAAGTTCCGGGTAGGTCTGAATATAGGCCCATATAGCCCCATACTGGCTATGGGGGTATAGGTCCACACAAGGAAACTTTTTGTGGGCTTTACTATGGGTTGTTTGGTCTTGTTTTTCTCGTCTCGCCACGAAAAACTCGATGGGAGGGGTCTCCGAGGTAAGCGGTAATTTTTTTCGAAAAGTACAGGGTAGGTCTGTACATAGGCCCATACTGACCGATACTGGCTATGGGATGGGATAGGTCCATTCTGGGTGGTCGTTTTGGGGCCTAGGTGAGCCCCTAGTGGACCTATGGTGTCGTATGAGGTCTTTTTTTGAAGCTCTCGCAGAGGAGCACCCGACTGGGCTAATGTATCATCCATTTTCAATATTTTGCGCATACGCAATCTGGCCGTAGTATAGAAAGCAGGCATTTTGGGGGATGCGTGGGTGTGTGTTTGGGGTAGAGATGGACCACTATGGCTCCAAATGGGTCGTGGGAGGTGTCAAAGTGAAGCTTTTGTCTGGTAGAGTCAGAATGGGATGTGTCTTATTGCAAGTCGCGTCAATCTGCGCATACGCAGTAGGGTGTAGTAAGTAAAGTAGCCATTTTGGGGGGTGCAGAGGTGTTTGGGGTAGAGAGGGACCATCCTTGGTCTGAATGCATCGTGGAAGGTGTCATTTTGTAGCTCTCGGGGTGTAGATCTGAGGACTGTCTACAGTATCTGTGACGTCATCGGTGACGAAGGAAGGTGAAGCAATGAAGGAAGGTATTTGGTTTAGAGATGGACCATCCTTGGTACGAATGCGTCGTGGGAGGTGTCATTTTGTAGTTCTCGGGATGTAGACCCCGATTTGAGGGCTGTCCACAGCATCTGTGACGTCATCGGTGACGTCGTCAGTAGGAGTAGTAGCGAAAGTGCGCATTTTGGGAAAGTGAAGGAAGGTATTTGGGGTAGAGATGGACCACTATTGGTTCGAATGCGTCGTGTGGTGTGTCATCTTGTAGCTTTCGGGATGTAGACCCCGATTTGAGGGATGTTCCTGTCATCTGTGACGTCATTGGTTGCGTCATCAGTAGAAGTTGTAGCCAAAGTGGGCATTTTGAGACAGTGAAGGGAGGTGTTTGGGGTAGATATTGACCATCCTTGGTCCGAATGCGCCATGCGGGGTGTCATTTTGTAGCTCTCGGTATGTAGAGCCCGATTTGAGGGCTGTCCACAGCATCTGTGACGTCATCGGTGACGTCGTCAGTAGGAGTAGTAGCGAAAGTGGGCATTTTGGGAAAGTGAAGGAAGGTACATGTATTTGGGGTAGAGATGGACCACTATTGGTTCGAATGCGTCGTGTGGGGTGTCATCTTGTAGCTCTCGGGGTGTAGACCCCGATTTGAGGGATGTTCATGTCATCTGTGACGTCATTGGTGGCGTCATCAGTAGGAGTTGTAGCCAAAGTGGGCATGTTGAGGAAGTGAATGAAGGTATTTGGTGTAGAGATGGACCACTATTGGTCCGAATGGAACGTGTGGGATATCAGTGTGAAGCTCTCGTGGGTCAGACTGGCTTGTTTTCATTGGATGTCGTTTCTCCGTCGTACCCCCGTCTTCCATCCGGGTACTGTGGTTTTATATCCGGGTCCTCATCTTACATCGGTGTTTTTCCCATTTGCGTACACTTCGCCATCCATAAGATGGCTTGCGAATCGTGTGTCTCCATTATCTCGGAGCGATATCCGGTGTTTTACCGGATTCTGATCGGCCTTCATCCGGCGGAGAACAGACTCGAAAACTCTAATAAATTACAGGTTTTCATACATACCTCGGAAACAGATATTGCCTGGGCTTACAAAATATATATGTATGAATAACTTTCGTATCATCCAAGAGGTGTGGTAGATCTGTAAATTTGAACAAGTAGATCATCACATGACTCGAAAATGGCGGGTTATGTTGGGGTTACGTCGGTAGACTTTAGCGGATTGGCTGACGAAGTCACGTGGTATTGATTTATGGAAAGTCCCTCTAGCAGTTGCCGAAAGTAGTCTGAAATGGATACACACGATCCCAGGGTCAGTCTTACCGCGTATAGATGACCGAAATGGTTACAGGTTGGTGTTTTTCCATGTTTACTGTCACATGACCGGAACCGGAAGTTGTCACAAGACAGGTGGCTTCCATGCACAGAATACATGTACTCTGCGCATGTCCATGTATTCTGTGCATATACATGCACATGTACTATGTGCCTGTACATGTACTATTTGCCTGTACACGTAATCTGTTCATGTACATGTACTCTGTCAATACACATGATCCTTGTCCATGTAAATGTACTCTGTGTATGTCATTCTACATGTAGTCTGTTCACGTCCATGTGAACATACTCTGTTCAAATTCATGTACATACCCTCTGTCCATGTCGCTATATAGCTGAAATATTGTGGAATGCGACGTTAAACCTGAATTCTCTCTCTCTCTCTCAATGAACATGCACTCTGTACAATATGGCATCATGTAGACCGGTGAGAGAACAACAACAACTAGGATGACAGGTCAATGGTTTTATTATCCCCTCCAGTACATCATACCCTAGCTGGGGGAGCCGCGTTGGGTATGTTTACAATACAAGTAGCCTCTTGTCCAATCGGAAACCCCCATTTGGCGCTGCATCTGCCATATTCGTTCTTGCCCGTTAGATGTATTCTGGGCTGCTCTTGTCCAATCAGAATTCGTCATGTCAGACAGTTCCATCTTCGGCCATGTTCGCTCTGAACCGTTTGTTCTAATCGCCATGGGGCAGGCCAAGATACCGTTGAATACATTCATCCGATGGGAAAATTCCGTAATTTGGTCACGAAAAACGTGACATTGGTGACCCTTTCCACTATCCACTTGGTGTTGGGGCGTTGTTGTTGGGCCCATTCCAAAGGATCCACGGTGTCCAGTTTCTCCAGCATCATCTCTAGCGACGCCCGGTTAATGATGATAAACGGTTCGTCAAATATTAGTTGACAAGGATGTTACTGCTCGGGTAAAAGTATTGGACTTGGTCTGTATTATTTTTACTGCAGCACATAACCAAACGCCAGATTCAACTTGAAGGCCGTAGCTTGGTCAATGAAGATGGATTCCACGTAGCTGCGTAGACGGGTGAGGTCGGCCAGTCGGAAATTTTAGATATCTTGAATAGGGTGATGACGGTGGGCACAGTGCCGTATCATGGGCCAATGACGCTGATAAATGTCACTGACTGGATGGTCTTCGTGTAACAGATCGCTAGAAACATTTATGGGTTCGTCCAGAAAATGTTCGTTGTTGTCAGGCGCATGACTGGGGACAGTAATGCTAGGGACCGGCTGGATATATAGGCCCTTCTGAACTGTGGGTATAGGCGGGCTCTCCGTGATCGCATCACGAGTGACATTCGTCTCCCCGGGCTCATCTTCACTGGGTCTGACCCTCCTGGGTGCCTCTTTAGTAGGAAGTTGTCGCTCATGCCGTGGTGACGGACCATGAATCAAACGCTCATGCCGTCTTAACTGACTGGGTCGTTTGAAGAGTTGACAACATTATTCGCATGGACGATTGGGTGGCCCATGAATTGAACGTTCAAGGCGCTGTAAATGATCCGGGCGCTGAAACGACAGTGTACATATCGTACAGCTATACCCGGCGGTTCCGTCGTACTTGGTAGCCTCATGGCGGCGCAAGTCGTGCAGACGAGTGAATGATTTCGAGCACGTAGTACAAGTGAACATCTTGGTGGTTGACAGAGTGTCTGGTGAAATCGCCAGGCCGCTTCCCTTTTATAGCAAGCTAGCTGTTGATCTATTTTTAGATCACTCAGCTCAACTACCCCCAAGTCAAGGACCGCGATGTACTGATGTACGACTGAGGCGCATCGCGCGCGCGCGCGTGTGTGATTGTGTGTGTGTATGTGGGGGGGGGCAGTGGATTTCGCATCCGGGATCTTGTCAACATCCGGGTTTCCCAGTGGGGTTTTCCCGTCGTTCCCCCGTCTTCCATCCGGTTGTACATCCGGGCCCTCATCTTAGATCCTGGTTTTTCCATGTTTACTGACACGTGACCGGAACCGGAAGTTGTCACAAGACAGGTGGCACCCCAACACTCGGTGGTGGTGGTAGCTCCCGTGGGACAGAGCTCGGAGCTCCGGAGCTCAGAGCTCGGAAGTGACGTCATCGTACGCATGCGCACGCATCTGTGGTGCACCCGCAACCTGGTGTACACTAAGCCCTACGGGCTATAGGGTACAGGGTGCACCACAGCATAGATCGGGAGATATAGGCCAGTCTTCTATTCAAATTCTATCAGTCGGCTATTCGCAGCACCACCCCCTAGCGGCGGAAGTGGAAACTAATTAGGTCAGCGTGTAGGACTTGACGAGTGTTGCATAATTGCCAAATATGAAGGCCCTATCATCTACAGATCGGGGGATATAAACCAGTAGGCTATTCAAATTCTATCAGTCGGTTATTCGCAGCACCGCCCCCATAGGCAGTAGTGGAAATTAATTAGATCAGCGTGTAGGACTTGACGAGTGTTGTATAACTGCCAAATATGGAGGCCCTATCCACTATAGATCGGGAGATATAATAATAATAATAATAATAATTTTATTTTAGACTGATAGTCCATAGCATTACATAAAGAACAGTGAGAAGTGGTAGAGGAGTGCGGTTAATGTAGAATATGAAGCCAGTTGGCTTCTAGCTTCGATAGCGACTTTACATCAGACATTTGTAGACAAGTAAGCAGTATATTATCAGAGCTATACAAGCGACTCGTAAAGCCATAGACCGACTTGCGTATAAGTTCCCCAAATGAGGGAATATTATTAATCCCAAACATAAAACTAGCACTACAATCGCGTCTATAACACATCAACCAGCGAAATGAATTGTTGTACGTTACTCTGATGCTATTCATGGTCTTCTTACTGTGCAGACACCATAGCTGACAACAGTAAATGTTGCAACAATAGGCACGAAATAAACATTTCTTGACAAACTCAGTACATGCATGGAATTTTCTAAGGAGGACATTAGCTCTAATACACAGTTTGCGTTTCTGGGAGTCAATATCTTTGTCGTCAGACAGATTATCGGTGATGATATGACCAAGGTATGTAAAGAAATGAACAAAATTGAGTTGAATTCCACATAAGTGTAACGGAGCAGGGTTGAAATCCTTGTACAGTTTGGGTTTAGCGACAATGCATACACTTTTCTTAGGATTAAAAACAACGTCATGGGAAGCAGAGTAAGTTTCACATACACTAAGAAGTGATTGTAGAGCTTTAGCCGAGGGGCAGATAAGACATATATCGTCAGCATAGATAATGTGGTTTATGAATATACCACCAATATTGCAACCCACTTTAGCATCAGTGAGTGCCACATCAACGTCGTGGATATAAACAGAAAATAGCAAAGGAGAGAGTAGCCCGCCTTGCCGCACACCATTTGAGGCCCCAAAGACATCTGAATAACCGGATCCCCATTTGACAACAGGCCAGTAGGCTATTCAAATTCTATCAGTCGGTTATTCGCAGCCACCGCCATCTAGCGGCGGAAGTGGAAACTAATTAGGTCAGCGTGCAGGCCTTGACGAGTGTTGGATAACTGCCAAATATGAAGGGCCTATCCACTATAGATCGGGAGATATAGGTCAGTAGGCATTCAAATTCTATCAGTCGGCTATTCACAGAACCGCCCCCTAGCGGCGGAAGTGGAAACTAATTACGTCAGCGTGTAGGACTTGATGAGTGTTGTATAGCTGTCAAATATGGAGACCCTATCCACTATAGATCGGGAGATATAGGCCAGTAGGCTATTCAAATTCTATCAGTCGGCTATTCGCAGAACCGCCCCCTAGCGGCGGAAGTGGAAACTAAATAGGTCAGCGTGTAGGACTTGATGAGTGTTGTATAACTGTCAAATATGGAGACCCTATCCACTACATATCGGGAGATATAGGCCAGTAGGCTATTCAAATTCTATCAGTCGGCTATTCGCAGCACCGTCCCCTGTCGGCGGAAATGGAAACTAATTAGGTCATCGTGTAGGACTTGACGAGTGTTGTATAACTGCCATATTGAAGACCCTATCCTCTATAGATCGGGAGATATAGGCCAGTAGGCTATTCAAATTATATCAGTCGACTATTCGCAGCACTGCCCCCTAGCGGCGGAAATGGAAACTAATTAGGTCAGTGTGTAGGACTTGGTTTAAACGTAATTTATTTGACACACGGGAAACACTTTAAGCTCGGGGCTTATACCGTGTCTCCAAATTGTTCATAAAACACATTTTACAATGTTTTGGGTAAATATGTACAATAGGAGATGTGGAAGATATCTGTATAGAACAATATATAGATTTACATGTCCGGAATGATGTGTACCGAATGATTACATAATAATATAAAATGATTGCATTATTAACAGTGATATCGACATGTAGGAGAGGATTGGTCGTCCAGAAGATGCTAGTAGGGCACGCTAGGATGCGCTTTGTAGGACAAACATAACAAAGAGGTAGCCAAAGGATGAAAATATTGACATTAAAACCGTTTTGTTGACGTTATGTACTCACATAAATTCAAGGCAATCAAGTCGTTTATTGCATTGCTAATTGCATGATCACCGTATAGCATAAGTGTTACAGATGGATCGTCATGGTAGCCTGCATTTTTTATATTATCTAGCATTGTACGGCGTAGAATAGCATAAATTGGACATTCTAGTAGGTAGTGAGCAGCGGTTTCGTCGCTGTGACCACATGTGCATCTGGATGAATCAGTAATGTAGTTAAGAAACAGGTCCCCTACAGCCGTTCCGAAGTCTGCTTAGAATGATATTACACGATCGTTCTCCTACATAGTACCAACTAGGGGGACTAGTTTTACTGTACATTTTAATTAGTTTCAGTTTGAATTTGTTACTATCTTGAGTTGTTTTTATCTCATCTGGCAGTGAATTCCAATCTCTGACTGTTTGCGGGAAAAAGGACTTTCGAAAAGATTCAGTTCTGCAACGGAATGATGTCAAGCTTGCGGCTGTTCGAACTGGTTATGGGTTTCTAGAAGTCGTGGACTAGGGTAAATTTAGTCTGGTGTTTGAACTATCATTTAAAATCCTATGAAACATGACTAGTAGGTGTATAAAACGTCGTTTACTTAATTCTATAAAACCAGATTCTTCATATAAAAGGACGGTTGCTGTACTTTTAGTCAGGCCTGTAATAGTTCGCAAAGATTCTTTTTGTATGTTTTCGATGGCGTTAGCTTGAAAATCACTCATGTTGTCCCATACAACGTCGGCGTATTCAAGGGATGGTCTTATGAAGCTTTTGTACATTATCTCCAGGCATTTTCGATCAAGACGATACTTAAGCCCTCGAAACATAGACAATTTCTGTTGTGCTGTCGAAATAAGACTGTTTATATGGTCGTGCCAAGTTCCTTGGCTGTTTAAAATAAGACCAAGATGTTTGTGAGAATTACATGCTTCAATTGTAGAACTTTTGTCATACTATTGTTTGTCATACTATTGCTTTCACACTGTATATATATATTTTGTATGCAGCAGGTGATCATACGATCCTGATGATGGCATAAATTATAGCCGAAATATAGTATCATATCACGTACAACCATGACTTCAATCTTCGGAGTTACATTTATCTTAGTTTATGTTAAACTAATCTGTGGAACAATTGGTTTTTGTCATTTTCTCGAAAGTCAACTTAAGTCCAACAATGGTTCTTGAGTCTCTAATTTACCCTAAAGTGAGGTAGCAAATGACTTGAGTGCATTCCACGATAATTTTCTTAACAAATACATTTCCTCAAATTTTGCTTAATTTTAAGTCTGGTCAAAGGTGACAAATCTACTTTAACATGCTCAATTACCAAAACAAATTCAAGCTGGCTGTCACAATGTCCGTGTATCAAAATCCAAAAAATCCAATTGAAGGTGAACTTTACCTAGATTGTCGAAGATTATACAAAACTCAGTCGGAAATCTAACTTATACAGTTGGATTTTAGTGAGAAAATTATATTTAAAATGGCGTTTTGTTGTATCGAAATGTGGAGAGAAGCACCCCTCTCTGAATGCTGATCGAGTCAGGTATGGCCATTGGTTGATTATATCAGCGTATTGAGAATTTTGTTTGATTCAGTTGTTGAGGATGTTCTATCAGTCACCACGATGTTGTTCTCCGACCAGCTGACGGTTGTGTGATTCAACTGATGCATGATCCACGATTGACAGCATTAATTACATATGATAATTAGCTGAGAATATTACAAATACTAGTATTCCACTACCCCCAGCATACTCTCGCCACACCCTATCCCGAACCACACCTATGCGACCCGCTGTGTCGACCCATTCTACTGTAGGGTGCAAGACTGGCCCATGGAATCTGAGGTAGTGAAAACCCCAGGTCTCTCGCCCCACCCTATCCCGCGCCACAGCCTATGCGACCCAGTGTGCAGTGAGTAAAGCGGAGGAGGAGGAGTATGAGGATTCGGACACGCCACGAATTATACTAGGTAGATAACATGGCGAATAGATCAATTTGTATATTACCTACGGATCAGTTGTGGGCATATTTTATAAATTTTCGGAATGTGGGATAAAAAAACTAACCGTTTGAATCACTTCATGGCGCCTTATACAACTGGCCACACGAATGACCTCCCTTAATAAAGGTTCATGTGGGGCGTTCTCAAGCCGCACTTTCTTTCAGAACTTCTAATGTCTTCGAATCCATGTCTTGAACTTCTCAATTGATAATTTTGCATGAACAATATAATAGTTCAGACCTTTTTAGCCCACCATCACCAGATGGTGGGCTGTTTAAATCACTTTCCGTCCGTGGTCCGTCGTCCGTCCGTCAGTCCGACCGTCCGTAAACAATTCTTGTTATCGCGATTTCTCAGGAACTACTGCATGGATCTTTCTCAAATTTGGGACACAGGTTCCCCTTGGGGTCTAGTAGTCCATGAGCCAGACCCCAAAATTTCACCAATTGGTACCACTTGGGGTGGCAAATTCTCATTACGTTTTTTTGAAAGTACTATATCCTTAGATGGAAAAAAAACTTTGAAAGCAATCCGGGACTCACAGCTTAGTGGTAGTAATCACCTCTTAAAGACGAATACCCGAGTCCAATCTGAGGGACCAGATTTGGGGGTAGGGGAAATATAAAGTCGAATATCTTTGCAAGTGATATAGTGACATTCGGCCACTTGAAATGTTGGTAATCTTATCCTCTATATGTTGGTATCTGTTATATGCTAATACGTCAATTATGTAGGTCACCAGAGGTCAAAAGGTTACGAAATTTGAACCCTGTCTAAAACGTGACCACCTGTAGGAAATCTCGCTGCAGATACCATACCAAAGGGGCTCTCTGAACCTAAATGGGTTCAAATGGAAGCCAAGAAGTGCCCAAGTCCATAATAAGTCTAAACAAGTGGAGTTTATTATTATTTAGGCTGTGGCACAGAACCGTTTTTGATGCATTTTCAAAAATGGTCTTTTTATTGCGCTGAAAACAGGCAAAATTGTATGAAGATGGATAGCTTGAAATTAGTTGCATATTTTGACAAATAACTACTTCAAATGCTGATGGTCATGTCTTAGGTCTATTCAGGCATTAGTTAAGCTACATTTCCATGTAATTAGGTCACCAGAGGTCATTGTCAATTATCAGTTTTCAACATTTTTACTTGGGACTTTCATATTACAAGGTATTTACATTGCAACCAGTTTCAAGTATAGAGCATCAGAGTCATCGCTGGTGCACCCTGTACCGTATAGTCCGTAGGGCAATAGGTAAACCAGAGTGCGAGTGCACCAGGTATTGGTGTCCGCAGGGGTCAAAGGTCAATCATCCTCTAAATCCCCTTTATCGCTCGTTAAGGCGCTGAGACGGGCGTTGAGGCGTAAAGATAGGGCGTTAAGGCGTTGAGACGGGCGTTAAGTCTTAACGACGGGATTTGATGGGCGTCACTGCATTTCCATGTATTGGTAGCAATTCCATGAAAATCAGAGATTCTGAGCTAGTTCACCAGGGCGTTGAAGCGTTAAGCTAAGCGATGATGAGCGTTACTGTCTACAAACACAAATTTATTCCCAAAACACGCACAGTCGAAATTCAACCGTCAACATGGCCTATACTTGCTCTGAGAGCGAACGCACGTTCACCAGACGTTAAGATATGATGCGACACGAGAAAATATACATGGGATTGAAGACCCCTAGGCACAAGAAGCCGATACAGAGACTGGTGAGAGTCCATCGACTGATACCGAAACATGAGATTGCTGAGATTCTATCTAGTGATACGGAGAGCTTGACCTCAGATAGTCAGCCCACGTCCGAGGAAAGTGAGGCAGTACCTACCTTCTGGGATCGTATTCTGAGAGCAACTATCAATATTCACGCTGCAACAATCGAGAATGCTGGACAGGATTAACTTACAACAGGCATACACCCAAATGCGCCCCTGCATCAAGAGAACAGCCATAGCGATTTATGAAGAGTATACCTTACTACCGCTTGAAATGAAAGGCGACCCCACGCACAGGTTCATCATGAAGACCAAGCGTCAATTGGAAGAGGGTATAGGGCCCTGGAAAATGCTATCAGAATGCGCAAACAACTCTTTCTGGACATGCTGCCTCAGTGGTATCCTGAACTGCCCAATGATGCTTAGGTCACACCGAGCAAAGATGGAACATTCTCAAAGGACGGCTTATGATTGAACAAGAGCAGCCGAGAATATGACAGATGCAGAGCCAAATGGCGGCCTCTGATCGGACAAGAGTCTTCTTGAATTGTAAACATGTCCAACGCGGCTGTTGTTGTTGTTGTTCTCTCATCTGTCATCCTTGTTGTTGTTCTCTCTACCGTCTATAGCATGGCGGCGTCAAGGTGTTATGCCAGAGCGTTAAGGCGTAATGACGGGCGTTGACGGGCGTCACTGCTTTTCCAATGAATTAGTGACAGTTCCATGAAAATCAGAGCTTTTGGACTAATTCAATAGGGCGTTGAGCTTGGCGTTGGCGGGTGTTGCTAAACGATGCCACTTTAACGACGCATTCGGACCCAGACTGATCCATTTCTACCCCAAACACCTTCCTTCAAAGCCCCAAAATGTCCACTTTGGCTACTACTCGTAAACTCACTCGCTCACCCACCATCGTTAGTGCGTCCATGTGTTAAGACGGGCGTTGGACATGCCTCATTCACTCACTCACTCACTCACTCACTCTGGGAGTTCATTTGGACCATTTTGGCCCCATCAGCCCATGGTCGGGCAGTTCAGGATACCACTGAGGCAGCATGTCCTGAAAGAGTTGTTTGCGCATCCTGATCGCATTTTCCAGGGCCTTGGTGGGTGGTAGCCCCATATCCTCTTCCAAGTGACGCTTGGTTTTCATGATGGACCTGTGCGTGGGGTCGCCTTTCATTTCAAGCGATAGTAAGGTATACTGTTCATAGATCGCCATGGCTGTTTTCCTGATGCCGGGGCGCATTTGGCTGTTGTAAGTTATCCTGTTCGAAGGTATGAAACGTCCTCGATTGCTGCAGCGTGAGTACTGACAGCAGCTCTCACAATACGATCCCAGAAGGTAGGTTCTGCCTCACTTTCCTCGGACGTACGCTGACTATCTGAGGTCAAGCTCTCCGTATCACTAGATAAACTCGCAGCAATCTCTGTTTCGGTATCAGTGGATAGACTCTCAGCAATCTCTGTTTCGGTATCAGTCGATGGACTCTCATCGCTCTCTGTATTGGGTTCTTGTGCGTCGGAGTCTTCAATTCCATGTATATTTCTCTCGTGTCGCATCATTTCGTATCGTTCGCACTTAGAGCAAGTATAAGCCATGTTGACACTTGAACGTCGACTGTGACTGTTTTGGGAATACGCTTGCATTTATAGACAGTAACGCCCATCAACGCTTAGCTTAACGCTTCAACGCCCTGGTGAACTAGCTCAGAAGTTCTGATTTCCATGGAATTGCCACCAATACATGGAGGTGCAGTGACGCCGTCAACGCCCGTCTCAACTCCTCAACGTCCTATCGTTACGCCTTAACGCCCGTCTCAGTGCCTTAACGAGCGATAAAGAGGATTTTGAGGACGATTGACCTTTGACCTCTGCGGACACCCATACCTGGTGCACTCGCATCCTGGTATACCCTATGCCCTACGGGCACGATGGCTCTGATGCTCTATACTTGAAACTGGTTGAAATGTAAATACATTGTAATATGAAAGTCCAAATTGAAATGTAGAAAATTAATAATTTACGATCTTTGACCTTGACCTCTGGTGACCTAATTACCTCGAAATGTAGCTTAACTAATCCCTGAATAGACCTAAGACATGATCATTAGCATTTGATGTAGTTATTTGTCAAAACATGCAACTAATTTCAGGCTGTCCAACTTCATAAAATTGTGCCTGTTTTTAGCGCATTTTTGCGACCATTTTTGAAAATGTGTCAAAAACAGTTATGCGCCACAGTCTCAATAATAATAAACTCCACTTGTTTAGACTCATTATAGACTTGGATATTTCTCTGCTTCCATTTGAACCCATTTAGGTTAAGAAAGTCCCATTGGTATGGTATCTGCAGCGAGTTTTCCTACAGGTAGTCACGTTTTAGACATGGGTCAGATTTCTTGACCTTTTGACCAATGTTGACATACATAATTGGCATATTAGCATATAACAGATACCAACATATGGAGGATCAGGTTACCAAAATTTCGAGTGGTCAAATGCCACTATATCACCATCACTTGCAAAGTTATTCAACTTTATATTTCCCCTACCCTAAAATCTGGTCTCTCAGATTGGACTCCGGTGTCCACCTTTAAGAGGTGATTACTACCAGTAAGCTGTCGGTCCCGGATTGCTTTCAAAGTGTTTTTTTTTCATCTATGGATATAGGACTTCTAAAACAACATAACGAGAATTTGCCACCCCAGGGGATTTGGGAATACTCTTGCATTTATAGACAGTAACGCCCATCAACGCTTTGCTTAACGCTTCAATGTTTTGGTGAACTAGCTCAGAAGGTCTGATTTTCATGGAATTGCCACCAATACATCGAAATGCAGTGACGCCGTCAACGCTCGTCGTTTCGCCTTAACGCCCTATCTTTACCCCTTAACGCCCGTCTCAGCGCCTTAACGAGCGATAAAGGGGATTTGGAGGACGATTGACCTTTGACCCCTGCGGACACTCATACCTGGTGCACTCGCATCCTGGTGTACCCCATGCCCTACGGGCTATAGGGTACAGGGTGCATCAGCGATGGCTCTGATGCTCTATACTTGAAACTTTTTGCAATGTAAATACATTGTAATATGAAAGTCCCAAGTAAAAATGTAGAAATTAATAATTGGCAATCTTTGACCTTGACCTCTGGTGACCTAGTTACCTCGAAATGTAGCTTAACTAATCACTGAATAGACCTAAGACATGGCCATTAGCTTTTGGAGTAGTTATTTCTCAAAATATGCAACTAATTTCAAGCTGTCCTACTTCATACACTTTTGCCTGTTTTTAGCGCAATAAAAATACCATTTTTGAAAATACGTCAAAAACAGTTCTGTGCCACAGTTTAACTTGTAATAAACTCCACTTGTTATAGACTTGGGTACTTCTTGGCTTCCACTTGAACCCATTTACGTTGAGAAAATCCCATTGGTATGGTATCTGCAGCGAGTTTTCCTACATGTGGTCACGTTTTAGTCAAGGTTAGGATTTCGTGACCTTTTGACCTCTGGTGACCTACATAATTGACAAGTTAGCATATAACAGATACCACCAAATAGTGGATCAGATTACCAACATTTCGAGTGGCCAAATGTCACTATATCACCATTACTTGCCAAGTTATTTAACTTTATATTTCCCCTACCCCCAAATCTGGTCCCTCAGATTGGACTCAGGTGTCCATAGTTAAGAGGTGATTACTACCATTAAGCTGTGAGTCCCGGATTGCTTTCAAAGTTTTTTTTCATCTATGGATATAGGACTTCCAAAAAAACATAATGAGAATTTGCCACCCCAGGTGGTACCGATATCTGGTCTGGCTCATGGACTAACAGTAAAACTAACAACGCGCTCCGCCAATGGCCGACATATACAAACAACTCTTTTAACCGGAAGGTAAATAATTCGTATTATTTTCTGTGATTCAGTATCAACAGGTAATTTATCAAGGAAGGTGCCCCTGTCGGTGTTATTAGCACAAATAACATGTCGATTTCTTTCCAAAATCGACCGTAGTTCATGTCTTATTTTGCGTTATGACGTTAAACACTCTATGGTTGTCGGTTATGTTCTATGTATTCCGCAAAAGAGGCAAACAATACCCTAAATATGTCATTTATTCCGCGTCGGATATACAATCAATTATCCAGGTAAGAAAATATAATTCAAATATATATTTATTACAGATAAACGAAACGTTTTATTTCAATTGGATTAGGAAAACCTCAGGACATGGACTTATCGATTACACGTTCAATGGTATGGAAGAAAGACGTTTCCGAAAAAAAATCTTTGTCGGAATTCCATTTTGGGCCGAGATATGCGTATACCACTAGCGGCCCCGAAAGGAGGTGTTCGCTTTAGATGGATATTTTCCCCTTCAGCGACGCTCTCTGCTGCTCTATTGTCTGGTTCTGAGCAGGCCGGTATATTGTGACGTAATGTTCAGGTATTCCCCAACTCTACATCAGCCCGACGAGGCCAGTCTAATGGGAAGTTTTGGTTCATATTCTCATACAGTTACCATATATATTTAAACGAACGAAGCAAAAACCTTAATTGGGAACGGTACCTTATTGAGATCTACAAATATCGAAGCCATCAGTCGATTTCGGATCTGATGGTGTTTCCATAGCAACATAACTGTTTTTCGGCTTTGGAAAAACCATATCAGGTACAGCGGTTTCTTTTAAACCATAGCCATTCTTCGCAACGGTTAAATAATACATATTGCTATCCAACCAAATACCTGTCTATGTTTTCATGCCACAAGCAACAGTGACTGTATGCAAACATCAGTGGTCATCACAAAGGTGCCATACAAATATTTGTGCTCACCGCGCACTAATATCGATTTAAACTATATCTCACGTATGGAATAGCGTTCGTATTGTTCGGTGGTTGGTTACCTGTAAACATAATCAAAACACGGTACAAATGGCATGAATTACTCAACGTTGGATAATATTGTGAAAGCCTTAACATTTCCGTGCAGGGTTTCAATCGTTTTATTCGTCACCAGTGCTACAGTTTTCTGGAATTTCTTCTGTTACTCGCACATATGTAAGAGGAATATGAAAAACAACTGCTGTCACGCTGCATGCTTAGGCGCGATATACCTCTATTATAGCTCACCCGCCTGATCCAGTTATTATATGTTCCAAAGTATAGCCCTTTCCGAAATTGACTGATCTCCCCCTGAATAACTACCGCTCAGTAAGATTAGAGGTATTAGAAGCCGCTTCAGGGAAGTAGTCACTTCGGTTTCACTTTTTCCAAAGGCACCGGCAATTATTGTGAGTAATGTATTGATCAAATATTTAAGAATATTTGTTTGAAAACTATTTGGATTATATTTTGTACAATATATCTTGTATACGTGTACATTATTAAGATAATTTTCTTTAAAAAGAATCGACTATTTAATCACCAAAACTAATTGCGAGGGCTTTTGGTACCTATCGGAAATTCTCTGCACCAATACGCTCCTGGTGGAACAAGGGAGATAAAACGCTTTCCGAATTGTGCTATAGGTGAATTAGTCCAACAATACATGGAATATTGTACTAACTTCTTCAGGTGTCAGTCGAACAGTTTACGCTCACAGATTCCTTCTACTACAGAGTTCAACACTGGCTTTGGTTGCTTGAAGAAGTAACGTCCGAGTTCTTCATTCATTCAAGCTAGGAAGGGACTTATTTAACATCGTTCGCATATTTAGGTTACGTTGTAAGCTCGAGCTAAGTTCAAAACTTCTTGGGTTGCATATTGTACGCAACAGTTCTCTGCGTGTTGGTCCATAGCCACCGAACGATACGCATTCCCCCTGATCAGCAAGATCGTCTCGCGCTTGTTCATGCTCAGAGCACAGAGAGGCAAAAACTTTACACGCTGCTATCACTGTAGATGCGTGTGTCTGCAGATTTTGTAGAACCAAAAGAATGATTCTTATTACCCCAGAATGACAAAACTCCGTTCTAAAACTAACAAGTTGAGAGCACAGACGTTCAATCATATGAAAACACGATGTCGCAACATAAATGTCATCCCCATGCTTTGACAATGCCATCATACAGACATTCACTATTGCCGTTCGTGTGGCGAGATCAGCGGGGAAATGTGTACTCTGACACAGGGACCGTATAGCACCAAGAGCTTGAATGACAACATCGTCCTCTCCTTCGTGTATTCGTAAAGCATCCAAAGCTAACTGAACAGCGTATCGTCCAATTACATGAGCTTGGATGTCAGAAGCACGGAAACACATGACCCGTAAAGCCTGTAGCCCTTTTTCTTGTACCTTGGAAACGGATGAAAATCTGTGCAAAGCCAATATAATCAGCTCTACACCTCCCTTCTGAAATAGTAGCTCTGTTTTTTTCCCAAAACACACAGATGTTAGCGCTAACATGGCTTTTCCCTGCAATCGGTCGTCCTCAGGAAATGACCTTAAACTCTGTAATATTGTTTCCAGGCCTTTCCTTTCTTGTGCATGTAGCCGTATTTCAGGCTCCTGATGACATATGTAAGCCAGGACATCGCATCCGTTTACTTGAATCTCCGCGACTCCAGAATGCTGCCTCATATATGTGATAAACATTGTTACGCCCCGTTCAACGAGTATGTCTCTTTTGGCTTTCGGAAAACTAAAGCAAACGTCTCTTAAACATCTCATTGATTTGCCGACAACACTGGGATTGTCCGAGAGATTTTCTAATGGCCTTAACACAACGTCCGTACCTTCGTGGTCCAAAACTATGCATTGTACATGCGGCGCGCCCCAGCAAAGTCTTGATATTGCCTTGTTACCAGTCTCTTGTACTAGAGCAACAGAAGCGTGCGTTTTCATTGCATCTAATATAAGCTGCACTCCGTCTTTTAGAGAGATGTAGTGTTTAATTCGATTTGCACCATCACATAGAATGGATATTATATTGCACCCTTTCTCTTGAATAATTTCCTTTTCGGGGAACGTTGCCATAACAGACAATACTTTGTCGATTATTCCATTTTCGAAGCAATATATCTGAGCACAAGATACTGTTCCATTTTCCTTCTGCTGTGCTACACGAACTGAGACGATGGCGTCTAATTTGTGTGCAACAGATACTTCATCCGCAGAGTCGAACGAAAGACCCCTGAGAATGGAGCGAAATTCATTTGGATCTACGAGACACATAATCTGTATGCATGATGGACGTATCTCATAACATTCTGTAGTAGCGATGTGTGCCTAGGCTAGCAACACCTACTGCGATATAGAGCTAAAACATCCCCCATTAAAATCTTCCCATCCGACCACCCGAAATCACGTCCTAACTCTTATCAGTCTCAATCCCTATCTGACGATCTCGGAGCATGCACCGGAGATTTCAGAAGTTCTAGCCTCAGGCCAAAACCGGTTTAGAGCAGTTATCTCGGATGTAGCCCGGATGAGGCAATCGACTGGCATGTACGATTTATTTCACTATACCAGGGATTAACATTAACGAGCGTATATAGCTATCTCTACAACACCCCTCCCCGTTTTCTTTTGGCGAGAGTCTTACTTCGCCTAGCTAGAAACCTTCCTGTTGCAAGTAACCGCTGTTCTAGCGCTGCCAATTATTACTAAAACGCGAGACAAAGACGTGAATTCTCCATGTTATATCACATGTGTCAAAATCCGTAACATGCAGTGTACAAAAGTACACTCTCTAAAAATACCCAACTTCAATAAAATGGTAAACTAGTGCAGTCTTATTACCAGACTGTCTATAATTACACCCAAACCCACTAAAAATCTCATTCAAATGGTCAGTCTCATGGGACTGATGACTTTATTTCTCAAAAATATAATCGGCGGGCCAGCCTACCAGCTTTACGGCCCAAATAAATACAATCGGCCGCATGGGACTGCTCACTTTAATTCTTAAAAATATACTCTGCAGGCCAGCCTACCAGCTACATGACCGCAATAAATACAAGAACATTATCCAACCCAGGACTGGTATCTAGACTATAAATTGGCAGGCCATCCTACCAGCACATGGTCGCAATAAGCATCAGTACGGCATACAATCCACTACTGGAACAAGCCTCTAAACTACTAGCTGTCCAGACTATATATTGAACTCCCCATTCTCCCTCCCCTAATAATTTCAAGGCTCGCCTTCGTCAGCAGCCAACAATTTCGAGTGGAAGGGCCCTTCCAGGGCGTACGCACGAAGAGTCAGAAACGTGTGCGCGCACTACACGCCACTGATCCCAATGTAAATACGCTCTCGCAAACGGCTACCCACCAGAGAGAATGTTGGCAGAGGAAACACATAACCATAATTGCTACACCTCCACAGATATCACGCTCACACTCACAAAATCGTTGAGCTCATAACTAAAACAGGGTTGAGACTATAATCGAATAATGACGTATATATTCACTCCCCGAGTGGTAGCTATCCTGCCCCACCGGATTCACAATAAATCATAACGCGTACTACAAGATATCGGATAGACAACTCTCCTCAGGGCTTCATGGCGAAGGCATGGGATGAAGAGGGACGTCTTCCTCAACCCCAGGTCTTCGACATGGCTACCCGCACTATACATATTCTCATACTATATCTTCTCCAAGTCACTCCATATATTAACTTTACCACAGACTTCCATGAACGTGTCACATAGCTTATCACACACAGAAAACCCCACAAAGAACACACAGAAATTCTCTAATTACACAGCAACCATCGAACCCAGGCGTCCAGCACCCGGTTCCCTCACACAGATTACATAGACACCTAGTTCATCACAACGCAACATTCTCCCAGAACACACTACACGTATAACGCCGCAGAACACATCACAATTTCCGAACATCGAACTCCGAACATACACGAGGGTTCTCCAACACACACCATAATTCTAGAACAATAGTTTCAAAATACACATTACATAACAACGGTTTGGGTCTAGAATTTTATATTTTTTTTTCTTCAATTCCACAATGCCTAAAAAAAACATCCTGTACAACAAAACCAAATCAACCCCCAAATAGGATAATTTCACATAGAAAATCAAAACCAAATACAATATATCCATCACTGCATACACGTGATGGCACACATCCATATATCTCCACCGAGCTGACACTATACTAGATCGCTTCAGACGCATACACAAAATGCGTCACCAATGGCCCATCAACTAACTTCACCATCTATCAGTTACTGGCAGAGCGAAATGGAGCCCACATTGAACAAGTCACCATTCCATAAAAATTCAAACTGCAAAAACCTTGGTGTACCCAATAACCAAGGCTTTATCTCTAAAATCTACAACACATCCATAGGCTGACATGAAATCAAAGCCTAGCAACAGGTCGTCAACCAAGGGTGCCACCACTATATTTCCAGTAGAGTGAAAATCGGAGATGGACAATGGGACCTGCCGAACTAGCATTCCTATACTGGTCATTCCTCGAAATGCACCAGTTAACCGAATAGGCGAAGACGACAACCCCTGAAGACCCAACTTAGCAAATAGATGTTCACTCATGATGGTGACTTGGGCGGCCGTGTCTACCACAGCAGTCACCGGCACAGCCCCAACCTTAACTGGAATGGACATCGCCCACCCCTGGGAACTAGACAGAGTAACATCTCTGACTGCTGCAGTAAGTTCAGTAACACATGTCTCGTCCCCCGTGGACGACCCAACCCCGTCATTTGCAGTTGCTAATTCAGCCCACCCATCTAAACCATGTCTAGTAGGACAAAAACGGCTTATGTGACCGGGTTTACGGCACGAGTAACAGAATCGCAGTGGACGGAAGGGTCGCGATGACCGACGGCGAGGGGACTTCTTATTTATCTCTTCCCCTTCTGCCTTACAAGCATCAGGAAAAGCCTCCCCCGCTGAATCAACATCAACAGTTCTACATGCAACCGTCTGAAAATCCAACTCCCTCAGATTAGATCGTGAGGAGTTCACATAACGCAAGGCTTCCGAGATTGTTGTGGGGCTCTTTTCCATAGCAAATCTCACAGCCAGTGTTTCCCTGCATCCCCTGAGAAAATGTTCCACCTCTACCGAGTCAATAATCTTTTCCGGTGCATTCGGATACCCGTCCCTTGCCAACCTTACGCATCTAAAAGCAAACTCCTCTAAAGTGTCCTCCGGACCCGGCTCTTCCGCCTGCAAACGCTGCCTAACTACACGCGGAGGTTCCC
>JAVTVY010011306.1:0-55256 GCA_036873755.1 Hanleya hanleyi
CGCATCCGGCCAACTGATCGTAGATATATTAATGTCGGAAGCCATAAAGCATTCTTTAGCTCGACTACATACAAGAGATATCATTCATGGGATGTTTCTTTGTTGATCGAGTTACTTGAATTTCTCATTAAAAATATCTGTGAAATTTGGCAACACAATTATCGACAGCATATAGGTATTCCAATGGGTACTAATTGTGCACCCCTGTTGGCTGACCTGTATCTGTTCTCTTATGAATATGACTATATGCGGGCGCTTTCAAAAATCGATCCATTCAAAGCCCGTTCCTTCTCATTCACCAAACGCTATATAGACGATCTTCTCGCTGTGGATAATCGCTATATAAATGACGCAGTGAAGGATATATATCCACCTTCAATGCATTTGAAGGAAACTACAGATAGCCCTACAGCCACATCTTATTTAGATCTCTATCTCTATAAAAATGAAGCGGGCATTCTCTCTCGTCGACTTTATGACAAAAGAGATGATTACAATTTCGACATTGTAAACTATCCCTTTCTGGATAGTAATATTCCAGTGGGACCTGCATATGGCGTATACATATCTCGCTTAGTGGCGATACATATCGCATGCTGATAGCAAAATACGAACGTAGCGTGCAAGATTTATGGTGCTACATTTCGTAACTTGTGTTTAATTCCGCTTAACAAGTAAAAAAAAAAAATTTCGTTTATTTCCAAACAATTTTACTGAACCCATATTCTGAATAAATCGTCACAATTTAACAAATTACAGCTAACAATTACAGACACTAGTAGCCTGTGACTGGACTAATGATTCTGCTCCCAGCTGAAATTTAATTTTTAACAAGATTTAATTAAAATAAAAATCATGGTAAATTACTCTAAATAATCATGTTTAAATTTAATTTCTTTGATTTTTGTTTTCAGGGAAGGTGTTTGCTTCCTGTGATCAGAACAGAAGGGAGAAAGTGGGCAAACTTATAGAAGTCGCATACATGATGGCAAAAGAAGATATACCTTTCCGAAAATTTCCAAAGCTCATTCAACTTGAAGAAAGACATGGAGTAGAGTTCGGGGACTCCTACAAAAATGAGATGATGTGCAGGGAGTTTGTGATCAATATCTCAGAAGTTCTTCTGAATGACTTGATAAAAAAAACTTTCTGAAATTGAATATTTCAGTGTGCTTACTGATGGTAGCACAGATTCAGGCATTGTGGAAAAAGAACTGATTTATATATCTTGAGTGCCGCCTGCTCAAATTAAAAAACTGCACAGATGGAACTGCCGAAGGACTCAAAACTTTGTTAGAAGGTTGCTTTGCTGACCTTGATATTGTCAACTTTCATAAGAGACTTGTTGGGTTGGGTGCTGATGGGGCTGCAGTTAACATGGGATGCAAGAAGGGTCTGGCAGCATTATTCAGAAATGATAGCACACCATGGCTGATTAGCAATCACTGTTTCAATCACAGGCTCGAGTTGTGCATGCAAAAAGCATTTGAGAAAACTTACATGGACAATGTTTCTGAAGTTCTTACGAGTCTGTACTACTTTTATCGCAATAGCCCAAAACGTCTGGCCCACCTTCGGGCAGTTGCAGAAGCAATGCAACTGAAAGCAAACAAACCACTCAAATGCCATGGGACAAGATGGGTCCAACATAAATTGAATGCATGCCAGGCCCTTCTTAAGTCATACACTGCCATTACCACTCACCTTGAAAGTATGGCCTCCGACCCTAAACAGGATCAAGCCAAAGCTAAAGGCATCCTAAAACAGCTTGTTTCTACAAAGTTTGTCTTACATGTTCTGTATTTTGTTAAATTATTAGAACCAGTAAGAAGAGTGTCTCTGGCCTGGCAGTCTGACACAATTGACATGCTAAGGGCATTAGGTGCCTTACACAATCTGATTCGGTTACTGAAAGATTTGAAAACTGACTGTCTATCGGTTAGTCATTCAGGTTCTGACCTGCATGTTCTTCTAGACGACGGTCATGCGTTTCGATGAGCTGAGCAGTCCGCATCTACCCCTGATGCAGTAAAGTTTCACACTGTCCCCCTGACTGATGTGAATGGGGGAGAACGGTATTTTCTGAATCATTGTGGGGAGTATGTAGCTGCACTAGAAAAATGCATCAGGGAAAGGTTTGATGACATAAATGAGGGGGTGTTCGCTGCTTGTGGCTTATTGGATACCAGATTGTGGCCCATTATGCTGAATGATGGGGGTGAATCACTTGCAAACTTTGGCAATGATCATCTTCATCTGGCTGCCAAACATTTCAGAGGACTTGTCATTGGTCAAACATCCAGCAGCAACATGGATGCAGCCACTGAGTCTGTTGAAGTGATGGAGTGTTGATGCTGGAGATGGAGATTCAGAATCTCATTCTGTACCAACTGATCTGGTCTCTTCACAAAACAACAACAGGACTGAATCTATGCTGGAAGATGATAGTACTCTACCAGTAACTGAAGATGATCATGACATGGATGCATATCTTTCTAGTTTGCTGATTGAATGGAAAGAATTCAAATGTCTGGTTAAGAATCATATGGCAGAACTTGCAAATGAACCATCACAATTATGGATGAGACTTCACGTCATGTACTGCAGCAATTTTCCACGCCTTGATTGTGTAACCAAGATACTGAGTGATCCCCATGTCCAATGCCATAGTGGAGAGATGTTTCTCGGCCATGGCAAAGACCAAGACTGACTGGAGATGTAGCCTGGGTGAAAGCACACTGGAGGCTTTAATTAGAATTAAGAAAGAGGGCCCTGCACTATGCCAGTTCAATAGGACGAAAGTTGTTGATTTATTTTTCTCCACTCCCAGACGGTTTGTGAATGACCGACCATCCCCTCAGTCAGAGCCAGGGTCAAGTAAGAAACAAAAGGTCAAATAGACTTAATGGTCAGACTTCACTGCAGTCAGTCTTGGACTAACCAATCAGAACATTGTTACATTACATGTTTAATGAAAAGTCAGACACATTCAGATTGCAACAACTGAATCATTTTTATCTGGATTCTGTTTTATTCAATAAACTGTAAATAAGAACATATACATGAATAATGTAATATTTGTATTGTTAATTGTAAGTTCCCTGCTCGGCGTACTTGCTAGTATGACTTTACCTGAAGTGCTAATCAATTTGCCAGAAGTGCTAATCAATTTGCCTGTTTGATTAGCAAATTGCTAAGCAAGTCTGAAAAGTTATTTTGTGCCTTGCATATATATTTCATTTAGTTCTGTTATTATTTCTCATTGTCCCTGTGCTTTAGGATTTGCAACCGACAGGCGGTCGATCGGCTCCACGCATTAGGTCAGTATTTTATGTATCAAATCAATGTAGTAGTATAATGTAGAAAACGCAAAGTTTATATGTAAATTTAATTGTTGGCAGTCAGTGTCATGTTATATAAATTAGAAATATATATATAATTTGCTTGAATGGTCAATTAAGCTCTATAGGAGAGAACATGTGAACCAGAAATTTGTACTAGTTTGAACGTTTATTTGAAAATTTTATTCTTTCATAATTTTGGAATTATAGCAATCGTAGAGTACTTCATATATATCTATTTTCATTTATTTATTTATTGTTTGAATTATATATTTGTTCATGGATACATGTCATTTCGTACCCAAACCGAATCAACCCTTACCGTTTCGTACCCAGTCGTTTTCGTACCATATCTTATATCAGTTATCTTCTTTTGCCCTGTCCAAATTAAAACATAAAAAAGACATACTATGTTCTTAGAACTAGCACAATATCCTGGACTTGCATACAGATCGCTCTTATTTGATAATCCACATCTTAATGACGAATGCCATGTAGAGATAGCGAACAAAAATTCTGTATAGAATCTGAAATATTTAGAAAATTTCATTAAAGGTCAATGTCAATGTTTGCCAATCACTCATGATTTGTCAGTAATGAGTATTTTTGTATTACTTCAGAGAAAAAATGTATGCAGGAATTTTAAAATTATAATCCAGTGCAAATGTTTTCCTAGAAAATAACCGTCTAACGGAATTGTTATCAAGAGCTGCGAATTTTATTCATATATCTATATATTCCTTTCTTTATTGCCACAACTGTTGTTTTAGTTCCATTTACCATCTGTCATCTTTTTTGTATTTATATGTAAATTCATCCATTGTCATCTGGAGAGGTATTAGTATAGGCTTGTCCTGTTCACCAATCCATTACTGAAATAAAGTATTGTTTAAACCATTAGTTATCTTGTAACTATATTACCAGACAGCAGAATTTCTGCATAATTATTGAAGAAATTATGCGTAACTTATAGAAGAATAATTAAGAAATATTAGACAATAAATACACAACTTACAGAGACTACTGCATCGACTACTCAACTTGGCATACCGGCAGCACAGTGCCTTTTGCAGGCGGGAAACGACACGAGAAAACATGCTTCATTTCCATTTTCCTCCTGTTCTTGTTGGAAAGATTCAGAATATCTGTTTCGTATGTTATTTTCCAAATAATCAATTTTAAAACCATCACACATGTCAGATTTTTTGTATCGATTGAGTGTTAAAACTTGAAAAATACTCACCAGTCCATAAAAATGTATGTGTGACCAGTCAATTAACCACTTACCGTAATCCTTTCCCCTTTAATCGCCTACTCGTTCATTACAATAACAATGCTATTCACCATACTCGGCGATAATCCCCTATATTCAACACTCAAACAGCTTAATGTCAAGTTCAACCAATCCCATTAATCACGACACTTTCTAGATTTTTACTCACGTTCATCAACCGAAAACGCTTATAAATTCTGTATCAGTCAGAACATTTTTATTTACTTCTATTTATATCTCCTACCAATCTGTGGAAAAGATATTCAATAAACAAAGTATAATGTACCGCGATATTCAAATAAAACATTGAGTTGATGGGCCGCGAAATCTGAATGGGAAGCGGCCCTTAAACTACAATTTCAATCAATCAGAACATTTCAGAAGCTAAAGTCAGATGGTAAATCAAAATGTTGGTAACACTTGTGCAAAACTATAGATACCAAAACCAATTTAAAAATAGTATGGAACAACAGGACGACCGGACGTACATGCCAACGACAAGACCCCGCAGCCCAATAGGATGAGGGGTAAAAAACGAACAAAGAAAAGGCAGAACACCTCGCCGAATCTTTCGGTTCGAACAGTAGCGATAGGAACCTGAAAGCAGACCGATAGAAAACCATTTTGACGATCATTTAGAAAACTATCTCAATGCAGACTTCAACATTAATGAATACCGCAAAGCTATACACTGTAAAGCTCACCTGGTGAAGACAAACTAGGTCAGGGTACGAAAACGACTGGGTACGAACTGGTTCGGTACGAAGTGGTTTGGGTACGAAATGACCAGTATCCTTTGTTCATTACTTCAGAGTGGATAATATTATTCGACATCGATGGTCGGACGCACCGAGCCAAAAACCCCCACTTTGAAGAAAGTTTATCTCTCCTCACTGTTAGCTCACGAGGTACATACTACATCGGTAGAAAACAATTCCTCGCCGAGGTTTTGTTCGTAGGAGGTACGTTGAACTTGAACATATATATATATATAAACAATGAAAAGTCTTATGTACTCAATTAATAATGTGTGTTTGTGTGTGTGTGTGTCTCGGGGGGGGGGTCGGGTCCAGTATATTTTCGCACAAAAAGAATTGGACGCACAATAAAGCAGTGTGCATAATGCTTAAGTTCAGTCAATATACCTTCCCAGCTTTTCAGTAATTGGAGCATATTTGGTTATTGTTAACCAATTATTTGTATTGATATATTAAGTTTAACGCAAAACCATGTTGATTTTAACACAAAACATTTTGTGTTGACTTGAAGCCATTTTAGCACAAAATAACACAATATTTTTCGCAGCGTGGCCTTCAGCTTCTGGGCAGTGTTTGAGCCAGTATCCTATCTGTTAACATCTTATGTTGAACCAGTTAGAACTCACTCAATTTTACACATCTAATTTATTTTTCTAGTATTCAAAGAAAATGCAATTAAAATGGCAGAGAAAATACAGGGAAGGTAAATCATAACATCCTATAAATGCAAACCACAAATGAAAACTACAAGAACTCATTTCTGTATACATGTACTGTATATTGTGCCACAGTGAATAAAAGATCAGTCATGGTGAGAAGTAACTAAGCTGAATGTGAAAGACCATGTGTACAGTTCTAAAGATGTTATCATAAATGTCTTATCTTCCAGAAATGGACTGAAATATATTTTTCATAAGAATAAAACTGCATGGGTTATTCAGAGCCCTACGTTATCCATAGAAAATTGCCCCTGAAATAAACTGCAAATAAACAAAAAGTATAACATCCAAAACTACTTGTCGCCTTTTATTTTTTATTATTTTTTATTTTATTTTATATGTTCTTCACCTATACCCAATTCCCGAGTCAGGACGTCCATTTGAATTCTAGTAGTAATACATCAAATTATCGGATGACGCGGTTTCGAGTCCCGCACGGCACTGACCCACCCAGCACTAGTATTTGTGCTTTATTGAGAAAGTGCCATCCTAAAAATAATTGTATATAAATGTTATCTACTTTCTAAATGGCATTAATATATATATATATAGGCTTTATGAGCTGTGCCATTATATGATAAAAGTACTGATTCCTCTCGTTTCCAAATGACCATGCAGGAAACAAACATGCAATACAGAAAAAGAACAGTGTGAAATGTTCACCAAAATTAAAAAGTGACATAAACACGTAATCAAATATTTGGCTATGTTACGGTAACGTCTCCTATGAACGATATGTTCTCATAAATAAAATATACCGTTCTCAGAGCATTGCCCAGAAAATGAGTTCAATCAAAAATGTTAAAAAGTACCTGAATGAAGATGCAAAGGAAATCCAGACCTTTTTCCATTTTCTGTGGAGTGGCGATGTCCAAAATTCCTTATCACGACCACCCAATATTTTCTCGTAAAAATTATTATTTCATATGGTACCCACCAAAGTATAGAGGAAATTGTTAAAGCATCGTGAATAAAGCGTTTTCCTCTCTAATCCTGTGTACATCACCATAACATCTTGTGTACATCGGCAGACACATGTTCAACACGGCTTTAAATTTTCCCGCCAGTTGTGAGCAGTCCTCAATCGGCTTTTCTCCGCTGGTAAAACCAACGGCAGTCTGAATGTTAGACCACGTTCGTACACTCGTATACTCCATGACCGAAACAGGCTGTGTTTTTCATACAGACACGTGGAGTGAGTGGATATGATGTAACGTCGCTTTCAACTATATTTGCGTCATATCACGTGGAAAAGTGAAACAATATTTGCCTCTGTGGCGCTGAAAACGTAGATGAGAAGGATATTCGCCTGTATGCTATGGTGCTTGGCTATAGCTTAACTAGCAAATTGTGTATTGAAAAGTTTACGATTATGTATATGATTCAGTGCCTATATACATTAGCTTTCATAAAATCGGAAGTACCTCCAACTAAACACGAGTTCCACAAAAATAAAGAAGTTGTTATCCATAGAATAATAGCCTTGTGCCTATACCGGTATACATGTATCATATGAAATGCTCATGTTGTTTGAACAGAAACAGAAGAGGTGGATAAATTTGAGAAGGGCTGGTCACTTACAGAGCGGGCTATAACCATCGAAAGCGAGATCACTCGCAGGTCTCCTGTGGCACATCAGCTTGGGGGTTACTTGGATATCTGGCCAATGGTAATTTGGATATGTTAGGGTTTGATAGAATACTTATTTATCAATTTATTCACTTCTCATGGATATAGCCCATTGATTATATAGTGTGTCATGAAATAGTGGAAATTATCAATCGAATAAAAGGGAAATTCTCACTTCAGTGACCGTGGATTCAGTGGTAAAGCAATTGACTGTACATCCACACTGTTATTGCCCCAAAGAAAAAAGATAGTGCCACGGCACTGTAGCTCATCTGGCTGTAACTGGAGAAAGTAGGTGTGAGAAATTTTTACTAAAGAACTGCAATAGATGAGTTTCTAACTTGTGTAGTCCCCACTTAACACTAAATCATCCATGCAGTAATTTCCAAATATTTCATGGTAACAAATTTTCATGGGAAATTCAAGATGCGGCCATATTGGATTTTCGAAATGGAGCAAAAAAGGTATCTTGCACAACTGCACCACAATGATAACCTGTACCAAAGATCCATGCAGTAATTTCCTGAAAATTCACGATTACAAAATTTCATGGGGAAATTCCAGATGGCCGCCTCGTGGGCCATATTGGACTTTCGCATCGGACCAGAAAATGTATCTTGCACAACTTAACCCCAAGGGGAACCTGTGTACATGTACCAAATTTGAGAAAGATCCATGCAGTACTTCCTGAGAATCACGATAACGAAGTTTCATAGGGAAATCCAATGTTGCCACCTGGTGGCCACATTGGATATTCAAATTGCACTAAAGTACACATGTTGTACAACTAGACCCCACGTGGAACCTGTGTACCAAATTTGAGAAACATCCATGTAGTACTTCCTGAGAAATCACGATAACAATGTTTCATGGGGAAACCACCTGGTGGCCATATTGGATTTTCGAATCGAAGCAGAAAAGGTATCTTGCACAACTATACCCCAAGGGGAAACGGTGTACCAAATTTGAGAAAGATTCATGCAGTAGTTCCTGAGAAATCGCACAGCAATGTTTCATCGGGAAATCCAAGATGGCCGCCCAAATCCACCGAGCGCGGTCATATACGTCATTAACAATTTCTGTTCGTATAAATTATTGCGTCTGGATATTAATAAATTATATATTAAGTTATAATTTACCTGAATATTTTTAGTATAGATCTACATATGACATTAATAAATCTTCCGAATTCATACGTTAATTATTAATAACGATTCAAAACACGGAGTATATTTTAGGTTTTATATCGGTTTTACAAGAAGGGTGTTACTTCGAAATATATATAGGGTCTATAGTACGGATTCATAGCAATAAATTCTCCGAATCTGTAGGCTAATCATCCATATATGAGCTCTATATCGTAGACTATTAATTTTTACAAATTACAATTAGCATTACCAAACACTCGACTGATAATTACGGGGTATATATATTTACCCTCGCTATACAGATAGAAGGCGGTCATGGTACATAATTGTATTGATTTTAGCTGTGATTGAATAAACATAGATGACGCGTTTTGGTTATAGACAAGCGTTTCAATTATTGCCCTCATAACTCAATTTTGATTTGTACTAGATTCATCTCGCTGATTCGTATCTAACTCGTACAACATGTCTGCATTCCAGTGTGAAAGAGGTCTTCCTATTTCGCTTCACAACAGACCCTAGATCATCATATGAGGGAAGTGAACTGTCCGGATAATAGAGATTATATGAGGTGAGGGCTTTCGAATGCGGTATCTGTACGAAAACATTCGCTTCGAAAGAGTGTCTAAAAAGCCATATGACCACTGTACATACCGCGGACAACGGTAAAAAATATACCTGTAAAATTTGTGGGGAGAATTTTAGCCGGAGCGATAACAGACTGCGACACCACCGTAATAAACATAGCGATGTGGCGGAAGTTCTACCTTTAACAAGTAGGGATAGTTCGGAAGGCCAAAAGGTAGCGGAGAAAGAGTCGGCCGACCTGGTTAAGGATACTGCAAATACCTATGCCTGCGATGTTTGCGGCGCAAATTTCACCCGGAGCGATGCGAGACTGCGACAACGTCGAAGTCACCATAAGTATATCCCCGAAATCAGGTTTTCCAGCAGAAAGCGGCCCGTCGAAACAGGAGCGCCAGCAGCCGGGGTTAAAAACGCAAAAATTCCGGGCGGCGATGTAAGTCACAATTTATGCGTATATTCTATTTGGTATAATGTAAAATTGCGTTCGGGGGCTAAGGGAGGATATTATCCATAGACTAACATCGCTGTAATTTAGGTTAAAAATGCGAAAATTCTCTATGGGGGGGAATGTAAGTATCATTTTTCATGTTATACGTGTAGCGTATTCGTCATAGTGTATAAATTTAGTTTAGAAGGTTGTTATCTATAGAATAATATCGATATAATCTATCTTTCAGGATGGTACTAATGCAGCGGTCGGTGTTAACCAGGCGGCCGTACAACCAGCGCCAGCAGTCGAGTTGGAAAATGTAAGTAATTAATATTATTTATATATCGGGAAGAAATCGTTTCCATATGTAGTATTCAATAACTCTCATCTGTTAATTATATAGATTTACTTATCTCGATTCGTTATATCTTGATAGGAAGATGTCGCTAATAGAAGGAGAGGGGGAGAAGATGCGGGACTGGAGAACTTCGTCGAAGACCCTATCGCCATTCCGGATGAATATATACCGGAAGCGGAGGACATGGGCAGAATTTACAGGCGTCACTGGGGCGGGGTTAGACGGTATTTTCGACGGGGGAATCCAGTCCAAAATATATACAATTATAGGTTGACGGGGTTGTCGGCTCTCGGCGATTATGTGGAAAGCATATTCCGCGACCAAACAACGGGATTTAAAGTTAACATTTCTTTCGGGTTCGTTTTGAGGAATATCGAAACGGACGAGCTTCGATACTATCATAGTAATATTAACAATTCTCGTGTTTTCCCGACTCTATTCGTTGTTAACAATAGAGAGAGTCTGGAAGTATTTTTAAATACGCTAGGCAATTTAGATCCTCTAGAATGGGTCCGACAACAGAGGAGTAATACCAAATTTATAGCTGACATCATCACCAATGTAACATTTTTATCAATCCGATTGAGGGTATGTTGATCGGCGCACCGGTTCAAAGAAAATAGAGGTCTTTATAGTTTGATCGGGGTTAATCACGGTCCATATGAAGATAGTAGATGCCTTTTTAGATGTCTGGCTATACATTTAAACAGGGCGAATCCAAACTTTTGCGAAACCTCAACCGCTGAACACTTGGAAAAGTATTTGCACTTTCGAGCTATGGAATCTCGACATTTCCGTGGAGTGTCATTGACCCATCTCGATGACATCGAGCGGTTATTCGGGGTTAATATCTTCGTATACGGACTAAATTATAAACAGGCGGATGAGGATTCGGAAAGTGAGGAGGAGACCCCGATTCAAAGATCACTCGTCGCAAAGCTGGTGCGACGATCGACGGGTACTCAATCGGATACAATGAATTTAAATATTTTTGAGAATCATTTTAGTTATATTTTTAATTTAGGATTGTATAGTCGAAATTATTCTTGTAAAAAATGTGGGATAAGTTTCGATCGGTCCACGAACGCGGGGCTCCATGAATCGACTTGTCAGGTCACTGTAAAGCGGGAGTTCCACGGGGGTGTGTATAAAAACCCTCAAACCATTTTTGATTTCTTGGCCGAGGAGAATATCCATGTCCCAGAACAAGATCGATATTTTCCGTATCGAGCTTGTTACGATTTTGAGGCCTGTTTGGAGAAAATTGATGGAGAAGGTACCGCGAGAACGCAGTGGACCACTAGACACATTCCCATGAGCGTGAGTATAAATTCGAATATACCAGATTTCGATACCCCTAAATGTTTTGTATCCACCGGCGATACACATGAACTTATTTTCCAAATGATGACCTACCTAAAAGCTATCAGTTCGACTAGTTACCAACTGCTATGCGACAAGTTTCAATACGTCTTTGAAGAGATAGAACGCCGGCTAGTCGATATATTATTAAACTCCCCTCGGATGATCAGACAGGTGGCGGACCATCGAAAAGTAAAACGCCCTACATAGCCAAATTAAAAGATCGATTCCAGGCGTATTTAATGGAGTTACCAGTGCTCGGTTTCAATTCGGGAAGATATGATCTGAATATGGCCAAAACAGCTATCTACGCGTATATAGCAAAACACGAGGTAGTTAAATACCACGTGAAGAAAAATAATAATCACATGGCTTTGGCTACACAAACTCTAAAGTTTCTGGATATCGGGAATTATTTGGCTCCGGGGTTTTCCTACTCGAAATGGTTGGCGGCCTATGATTGTCCGGTGGGTAAGGGAGTGTTCTGTTATAATTATATCACGGGATTAGATAAATTAGATGAAACGGAACTTCCGGCGAGAGAGCATTTCTACAATGATATGAAAAACCAGGAACTCTCTCTCGAGGATTATGCCTACATACAACATGTATAGCGTGATTGCAACATGCAGACTGAGGGATTTCCTGGTTTGGTATAATAACTTGGACGTGCTCTCATTCGTCTCCGCCATGGAAAAAATGTTTCATTTTATATCAAGACACCTTATACTTACCTTGTGCATAATATTTAATATTATGCAATACTTTTGGGTAGATTCTAAACCTCTTATACCAAATGCCAGAAAAAACGGACACCCCCTCCAGGGCCTCCGTCAACTCCGGCGAACTTGACCGCTTAAGTTCCCGCCAAAAACTCAATTCCTCAGTTTGATTTCTAGCACGATCAAACCCACATGTGAATTTACTGTGCTCCTCAACTAAGGAGATTCATATACATTCATTGGATTTACTCGTGCTCTCAAGCCTCCCGTATTGGTCCGTGAGTTTTTACATTTATGTACTTTCTCATTATACCGAATTCCTTACCGCATTTCATTGTATATTTTTGTTAAAAAATATGTACAGTAGAAATCCTCAGTGTATGGGATCGCTCAGAATAGTGCTCGCCATTCTGTAAACAAGCATATCGGGTCTATGCTTTCACTATGGGATTATTCTGCTCTGCATTGAGAATAATATATACGTTGTTTCATTGTAAATCGTATACCATTGTGATAAATATGTTAAATGTCTGGAACGGCAAGGCTGGCACGACAAACTATGGCACGGAATTGGCTTTTACGATCATAGGTTACGTTGAGCGTTACTGATCTGGTAGGGGACTCTTGTTGACATGTTACTAGGCAGCCATTTTGACCGACAGCACACTCTCGAGAGAGTGCGTCGGGGTCATAGAGTCCTTTGCTGGAGAAGTTACGTAACCTCTTTGTTACTGTGAACTCATTGTGCGAATTTCTATTGGTTGTTGGATATACCTTGGCAAGACAAAGCAGGTACATGTAGAACAGCTATACTATAGCTTGATCTCTGTACTGATATTCGCACTTTGGATTTACGTTTCAGAGAAAGGTGTATCACAACAATAGCACATTGTTGTCTGTATATTAGTAGAATGATGCGAAGTATTTTTGGCATGTTATGAGAATAAATACTGACTAGAATGTTTCACGTTCCAAACATTCTTTCGCTCCAATACTATTTACAGTTAATGTATATATGTGTACCGTAATTATCAACTATACATTTGCACATGTATAGTAGTTCAGCATGTAGTGCTGCAAAGGTATTCAGTCAAGTGGGGCTATACTGATACCTATACAGTGAATCACTATCCATAATTTGTTGCGCATTACGGTGTTGTACGCTTGATTTTTACGAATGGACAGTTACGATGGGGTCCATCTTTTATAATAATACCAAGAAACTGAGACTTTCTTTCTTGATTGAGCTCGCTTCTGTACACATAGTGGCATCTATGTTGTTGTGATAGTATAATTTTATGAGGTCCGTAGCACACTATGAGAGGACTACACCTGTGAGGGATCGTTCTATAAGCTCAGAGCTGGCACTGTGAGAAGTTTAATGCTCTGTATGATATGATTATTGACACTAATATAATCATATCTATATTTTTCAGAATTGTCTGACTCGGATAATCTGGAAAAGCTTCCCCGTCCGGTTGCTCTGAATGCCATCAATGGTCGGTTAAGGGTACCATTGGGCATGAGTGCTCGAAATGCTCGCTATGTACGGAAGGGAATAGGTGCGAGGTATGCTCTGCCTGGCCGGAGGATGTCTTTCAGCGCTGGCTGTTGGTACGTTCACGGTCCGTGGCGGCACTACCGACCATGAACCCGGCTGCCCCGATTCGGGTCTTCCAGCGGTTTCCCAACCTGTAGGAAGATTTATACCCGAAGCGGAGCTTGATGCACGTTTTGCGGAGCTTTATCGTGCTCTGGGCTTGTCCTGCAGGCAAAATAGGCACACCGGTGTTCGTGGTCCCCCGTATGGGGAGCGCCGCGTTGGGAAAGCCCCCTGGTCCTTCTTCGACCTAGAAACGCAGGGCGCGCAAGTCAAAGGTGCGAGCCAAGACTGTGCGCGGCCCGTCTGAGACTCTTGTAGTTCCACCCAGACCATCGGTTGCTCCTACGACTCTAGTCGCTAGTGAGACACCGTCCGATCCCTCTCGGGGTCCGACGGGTGATGGTATGGGTCGGAGCACAACTGTGCTGGACGGGATGGCTAAGTCCATCAGCCTAGCCGAGATTGAGGTCGATCAATATCTGGCCGACACGGACCGCTCGGTTCGTGTTGTGGCGTCGTACAGTGGCCGTGATCACTCCGATGCCGGGTTGCTAGCCCGTGCTCGTGATCATGACCCTGCTCAACCGGGAACATCCGGCCTCGGCCGTGACGGTTACCCGTTGAGCGGGGAGCATATCCAATCCTCTTGGTCATGCCCCACGGGTGACCTAGGATCTTCATCCGGCTCCGTCATCGGCTCTCTTGATGATCGGATGCTTGAGGATATGGATATGGAGGTCGGTTCAAGGTCCTGAGAGGACTCCGTCCCTCACGTTGACTTGAACCAGGAGCAAGTGGATACCATCGATGATACTATCGATGCGGCTCTTCTGTTGGCTGCCGCCCAACAGAAGATACCGGGAGGCCCACAGCTCCTTACGCTCGGCCATATGTCCTCTTGGACTAGGTCGCTAGCGTATGCTGCTGAAGTGTGCGGTGTCCCTTTGAACACTAAGCAGCAAGAATCCGTTAAGCGATCACTAACAGGTCAGCCGCCAGCTCGCCGGCCTGAGCTACCTTCGTTAAGGCTGGATCCATTCGTGGATCAGGCTTTCGATGCGCTATCGGTGAGGCCGCAGGGAAAGGGTAAGCGTTCCCTGCGTACGGCTCCACCCGGGTTCACGGAGCTCTTCAGAGGCCCTCCGTCCGAAGTCAAGCGGACGGAATCGGCTTCGAAGGTTGGACGGCAGTCCGCCTTTTTCCCGACAGGCAAGCAACATCAGGAGGATCTACATCCAAACGATATGTTGTGTCGGTCAGTCGAGGAAGAGCTCAAGGCGCAGAGTGTTCGGCCCGGGCCGGGTTACGAACCTTTAGCCACCTACTGCACATGACACACGCATCGCACGTAGCTGCCCTGCAGCGTACGGCTGATGATGCAGTGTCCCGGCTGCACTCCATGGATGCGGAAGCGATTCTGAAACCCGTGGTGCTTCCGGCTGGCGTTGGAGAACCGCTATCGGTTCCTCAAGCACCTCCAAAGTTCTACCACTGTATGCAGTTGGCTACTGCAACGGGGTTGGACCTTCTGACGAGGGTGATAGCCAGAGTGCAGATTGCCTGACGGAGACTCTTCCTGGCTGAGTCTCGACTGGGCTCAAAAGGCCATGCGCAGAACCTCATCAACTTACCTCTCGGTAATGATGAGCTGTTCTCCGATGGACTCGAAGCTTATGCTGCTGAGGGTCATATTGACTCTCAGGAGTTTGAGTCCATGGTCAAACAACACCAGACCCTTGCTAAGGGGAAACGCAAAGCCAGCGTTTCCAGGCCTACTGATACTTTCTCCGGCTCTTCGAAGCCCAAGAAAGCCAGAAGAGGTAACCGTGGCAAGGGGAAGGGCAAGAAAGGGTCTAACAACCCCTCTAAGCCCGCTGGTAAGGGTGGGAAACGCGCTCCCCCACTGCCCAGGACACCAACCTCAAGCTCAGCACGAGTTTGGGGGGGGGGGACCCACCGGACTCGACACTTCTGTGTCGCGTCCGGAACTGCCGGTTGGAGGCCGTCTCACGCATTTCACCTCTTGGTGGAATCTATACAGCGCAGACAGCCTAGTAAGGCAGATTGTCGCAGAAGGTTATCGAATGGAATGGAGCGCTCCAAACCGTTCACCTCCGCTGACAGGGACCCCACTGGTGACCCCGTTACCTCGAGACCCCCGTCTAATTACCATTATACGGGACGAGATAACTTCCCTCCTCGCCAAAGCGGCGGTAGTAGAGGGGAAAGATCCGGCAACGGATCCTGGGTTTTACACCAGGATGTTTTTGGTGTCCAAGAAAACCGGGGGATGGCGACCGGTCCTCAATTTACGGCCCCTCAAACGTTACATTCGCATCTAGAGATTCAAGATGGAAACTCTTCGATCTGTACGGGCCGGCCTACGGGTCGGCATGTGGGCCGCTTCAATAGATTTGAAGGACGCATACTTTCACGTACCGATTCATTCGGACTACACAAAGTATCTAAGGTTCGCCATCGACGGCAAGATATTGGAATTCCAAACATTACCGTTCGGAATTACATCTGCCCCTCGAGTTTTCACACAGGTAGTGGATGCCCTATCGGTCGTCCTACGGAGGTGTGGTGTGGATATCAGCACCTACATCAACGATTGGTTGGTGAAGGGACCGTCGGAAACGGCGGTCACCTATGTGATCAGGTTGACGCTATTCCATGCGCTTCTCAGCGGCTGGATAGTCAACATACCCAAGTCAGCGCTGACCCCGTCACAGTTGTTCATACACCTGGGGGTTCAGTTTGATCTCCGGATCGGGCGGGTTCGGCCTTCGCCGGCTACCGTAGATCTGCTAGAGGAGATGCTCGCGGTGGTTCTTCACCTGCCGAGCTCTTCCGGCGAGAGAGTTCTTGCGATTTCTGGGCCGACTGGTCAGTCTGGGAGAAGTGGTCAACTACGTCCACTTCGACGCAGACCCATACAAATGTACCTTATGTCCTTCTGGAAACAGAGCACATGTCATTTGAACCAACCAATCCCGATAGACTCGAATCTATTATCAGCCCTCGGCTGGTGGCGGAACCGGGACTATCTCCTCATGGGAGCCCCGTTGCACCGTTGGAATCGAGTCTAGTCCTATTTACGGACGCCTCCATGGGCGGCTGGGGAGCACATCTGGACGAGAACCTGGCACAAGGAATGTGGACCGCGCAGGAAAAGACTTGGCACATCAATCTCTTGGATATGAGAGCAGTCATCCTAGCGTTGAAACGGTTTCTCCCGCTCTTACGGGAGAAGGTTGTTCTGGTAAGGTCGGACAGCTCAACAGTGGTCTCGTACATAAACAAGCAGGGAGGGACACGATCCCCCAGCTATGTTTTATGACCTGGAAGCTATTCCAGTGGTGCATCAAGCATCAGGTGACCCTGCGAGCAGCGCATATTCCGGGGATACGGGACGTGCTTGCCGACTCTGTCTCGTCAACAGAGTCCGTCCGACTGAATGGCATCTAAACGACTTGGTACTCAGACAAGTCTTCTTTCAGTGGTCGACTCCTCATGTAGACCTTTTTGCCACGAAGGACAACACAAAGCTCCCAATATATGTGAGCCCGTTTCCGGATCCATCGGCGCACGCCGTGGATGCACTAGCGGTTCCATGGTCAGGAATGTACGCTTACGCGTATCCTCCAACCATACTAATTCCGATGGTTCTCAAAAAGATCGAGAGCGAGAATTGCAGAGTCATTCTAATCGCTCCTTTCAGGCCGACACGATCGTGGTTCACAAGTCTCCTCAATCTTGTCGTAGATTACCCACGCATTCTGCCGGATCGTCCAGATCTCCTCACACAATGCCGGGGGCGTCGAGTTCACGACAATCCAGCAATGTTCAAACTAACTGCTTGGAATCTGTCATCGAATCTCGACGTCAGGAGGGCTTTTCTCAGCAAGCTGCCAATCTCATGGCACAATGTAGAAGGCCCTCCACCAGACGGGTTTATAACTCTAAACTCAGTCTGTTCTCGGAGTGGTGCGAGAGAAACTATAAGAATCCCTCTCAAACAACTCCGGGAGAAGTAGCAGACTTCTTCGTATATTTATACGAAGAGAAAGGACTACAACCAGTAACAACAGCTGGTTATCGGTCTGCCATAGCGACAATCCACCCTGGTTTTCGAGACGAGTCTAAGATTACACAGAGCAAACCATTAGACGACCTGATCAAAGGCATGTTCCACCTACGACCTCGGGTGAAGAAAATGCCTCCTGCATGGAATCTCGACTTGGTCCTAAATGCACTTACGAGACCACCTTTCGAGCCCACGGGTCAGACCAGTCTTAAGATCTTGACACTTAAGACTGTATTTCTCGTCGCTGTGGCGTCCGCTCGGCGGAGATCAGAGATCCATGCTCTCTCCGCTGAGAAAGATCGCCTACATTTCATGGGCGAAGGTCTGCTACTTCAGCCGCGGGCTGACTTTGTGTCGAAAACAGAGACTACCAAACATGGCGCAAAACCCTTGGTTTTAGCTGACCTAGGTAAGTTCTCTCCTGACGATAAATTCTTATGTCCGGTGCGTGCTGTGAAGTATTATATCGAAGCTACCAAACATCTTCGAACTTCTGACAATCATTTGTGGATTACCCATCAGATCAATAACCACAAACCGGCTTCCAAAGACACCATCGCTCGATGGATTGTTGAAACCATTCAGATGGTCTCTGCAGCTGCCCAGACTAAAGAATTTGTTTTCGCCAAAGCCCATGAGACCAGAGCGGTAGCCACTTCGGAAGCGTTACTTAAGGGAGCTTCACTTAGTGACATCATGGACGTTGCTCAGTGGAGATCTGAGGCTAACGTCGACAGCTAGCATTGAAATGGCTACTCTCACTAAAAGGCTGAGCAATGCCGCGCATACTATTCCGGTACCTTCCGTTAGAAAGCGCGTTTCGAGCGCTCATGTCCAAAGGGACCCGTCCGACGCGCATGCACCCTCCGGGAACAAGCCTCGTCCGGAGTCAAGAAAGCATTAAGTGAGTATACCAAATCATCACGTAAATGTTTACCCTTTGTCATTAGGGTTTTTCCCTAGCAGGTGTACCAAAAGAAAGCTCGGACTTTCACCAGGGTGGTGCCCCCCTCGAGTTATCAGGTAACAGAGAGGCTTGGGTTACATATCAATGACGGCCTTGTCGCTCTCAAAATTGATACAGTATCTACCTTTTGTCTTTGGTTAGCCGATCCGCCAGGGTTCCCACAAATTCTAGGGTTATCCAACAGTATTGCATAATATTAAATATTATGCACAAGGTAAATATAAGGTGTCTTGATATAAAATGATAGGGTTTTTGTAACCCCCCATTTTATGAAAGACCCTTATACTTACCTTGCGATCCCGCCTCCCACCCACACTGTTAATCAAAGACTGGGGGAGGTACATAAATGTTATTGTTTTTTACATGCTATAATTATTATAGAATCAAACTGAGGAATTGAGTTTTTGGCGGGAACTTAAGCGGTCAAGGTCGCCGGAGTTGATGGTGGCCCTGGAGGGGGTGTTCGTTTTTTCTGGCATTTGGTATAAGAGGTTTAGAATCTACCCAACAGTATTGCATAATATTAAATATTATGCACAATGTAAGTATAAGGGTCTTTCATAAAATGGGGGGGTTACAAAAACCCTATCAGTTTTACATGCGCATGCGCGTCGATCTCTTCAAAGATTGTATTTCTGTCCCTGGTCTGTCTCGTCGATACCTCTTCCAGGACCCGTCGACATATTTCTCTCTCATCGAGGAAAGAGATTCCGACATGTACGATACTCTCAAGGGATCGATTGTCGGCGGGCCATCTATAATATTTCATAGGTATCAGGAAAAGGGTAAGACTCAAATCAGGGGTGATAAAACTTGTCAAAATGTAGTTGGTTTCGACGCGAATGCTCTCTATCTATACGCTATCATGCTCGACATGCCGACAGGACGCTACACGAGACGATTGGCTGAAGACCGGTTCGAACAGCGGGTGAGTATAGCAACGATTTGGCTCGAATGGAAAGCCAGACAGTTGAACGTTAATATTCGCCATAAAAATAACCATGAACTAGAGCCTATAGGCTTTGGGATGTAATCTACTACTGGATCTGCTCATCGTTTATAGTAAAAGATTGTTCATATTAGTGGATCATTCTGTTCCTTGATATTTACGAAATTCAGGGAATATCGCAAATATGAAGATGAGAAGCTCTAGAAAGATCACAAGGGACCAAACTAGAATGTCTACCAAAGACCGAAGTGTAGGGTAATGAGCCTAAGCCCCTACCTACACTGAATATGGTTCTCAAACTTGATCTCCATCCTGTCATATTGGCCCAATATAATTCTGTCGGGTTATGTAACTTTGTTGCCAACGCAACTACGCGCACATACAATGCCATGTCCGTTTACAACACGTGCTGGGAAATAATTATCTTTTGTCAGCGATTGTCTATAAATTTCGGCCAATCACTTGTCGAGGCCTATAGTAAAGGCGAAATCTCCATTATGACGATGCTGTATTAGCATAGGAATAAAAGACAGCCTGTATAGCATCTGAACATACACCAGTGGATTATGAATACTGGATAGATTAATAATTTTGCTTTTAAGTTTTTTGATCATCATGACGGAGGTCATTAGCACACGAAGAGAGTTATCCGGTGCGAAGGTGGTTGCTGTGTCGTATAAAAAGTGGCATGACTTGGTCTCATATGTCGAAATTGTCAGGTTTCGATCGGGTTCCAGATGAAATATACAATTTTGGCTTAAAAAAAAGGAGTGGATTTACCATAGCGAATTTTGGGTGTATGAATACGGATGGATTTCGGTTTACCAATTCAGGACAACAGGTTTCACCTCCCATCCAGCTGAAGTGTAATAATGCAGCGATATCATGTGTCTCATTTTATATATTCTTGATGCGCAGTGAGAGTAATCGAGTCAAGGCCTTGTTTGAGAGAAATAAAGTATAAGTAGATCTTTTGCGGCATCTGCGGAAACGAGACAACACAGCTGTATTTTAATTAAGACCCATCAATATAAAAATATATAAAAATACTTTTCGGACGGGAACGACACTGGTACATAAATTGAATGAGCATCAATGCTGTTAATAATACTTGGCAGTGTTATCTAGAGGTGTTTGTCAGCTGAACTATCTGGGGGTTATGGTCAACGATAAACAAGACAAGGTGAATCACTCCCCCTCGACCTCTGACATAATCTGTGTACATTTTTACAGAAATCTGTTTACCTCTTTATTTCGCATCCTAATTCATTCCATAATAGAGGCTTGTTGTGCATGCTGTCACTCAAAGATTCTTGTAATTCGTCAAATATGGGCCGTAAATCATCCAAAGATGCTGAATTTTAGCAACCTTAAAAATACTGTTACATCTTCAGCAGAACTTCGCAATCTCTGTTTTATTGCAGTTCAGCGCTCAAGGCGAGACTTGATGCTGATTGGTCAATAAGTCGAACAACAACAACACGTGCCTTTTTGCTATGGCGGAATTAAAACACATGGCGCTTTTGTTGCTCTGACCGTCGCGTGACTGTTTGATAAAAAGAGAATTCCTTAAAATATAGGTTTCGAGTTGTTTTATTGACCAATCAGCGTCAAGCGTGGCCTAATGTTCGCCCGGTGATTCTGTGACCACATGAAAATGCAGGGGCAAAGTTTCGTGAAATCAGGGGCAATGACATTCTCTCTCGTCGACTTTATGACAAAAGAGATGATTACAATTTCGACATCGTGAACTATCCCTTTCTGGATAGTAATATTCCAGTGGGACCTGCATATGGCGTATACATATCTCGCTTAGTAGCATTTGCTAGATCATGTGTTAAATGTGATGATTTTAATCAACGTCACAAAACATTGTTGCAGAAACTTATAAAACAGGGCTATTCCACCAAGCGCCTCCACTCAAAGTTACATCGATCTCTTCAATTGCCGGATAGCAATTTTGTCTCCCAGCTTGATCGCTATGATCAGAACCCATTCGTTTGCACTGACTACCAGACCAAAATGTATATCCTGGGTGTGCATGTGAGACAACATTTGAGTGAAACACTGTACCAGTGCATCTTTCGTATTGTCCCCAGGTCGTTTGATCTCCACATTCAGTGCAAAATATTTGTCATATATGTCATCGACGATCACATCCGGCACAATGAAGTGCTCCACTTCTTCCTCTGCTGATTTTACTGGTGACTCTGGTGACCCAGGCAAATACTCGTCCATCAGAATGTACCGGGAAACGCTGAGACTCGTTTTCACTGGATTCTCTACATAAAACTGTTCAGTAGCTGAGACATCCTGGAGCATCCAGTCGAGCAGTTCCTTAAAGAATAACTTGGTAGGTCCATTGGAAGTGTTCTCAGCCAGCGAGTTTTTCAGGAGTCCATACAGTCGGTCCATGACTGGAATAAAAAGCAGAAATTGCAATACAAGGCTTTGTAACTCTTAAGGGGAGACCCCCTGTTGACTGGCTAAAAATGTAAATATTAGGTTATTTGTAGACCTTCTTAGGTCTTGTTTTTCAAAATTATATTTTTATATGGCGCACGCACGGACAATGGGGGACTAACCTGGAGTAGACGGTTTAGTAGTGATCTGACATGTGCTCTTATGTGGCCCCATAGAAGTCTCACACTTGTAATTTGCTTCAGTAAGCAGTTTTTTTAGTTCTGTTCCTGGTGCCCATTCACTGGACATGTCTAACATTCTACATTCACTGGACATGTCTAACATTCTACAACTGTCATTCACTGTCTTCTTGAAGTCTTCTTCATTAAAAATAAACTGGTTTACTGGGTCTGTCAAGTTCCAGCTGGAGGAGGTAGGATGGAATATTACTTTCACCGGGTAGACGGATTGCGTGTGAGACATCTTCACAATATGAGTTTCATTGTAGTCTTTCAGCCAACCCTGGAAACAAAATCAGCAATTTATGAAGCTCATATCGTCCATGGGTAGTGGTAGGGTCTACTCTACCCCCTAGTCACTATAGGAAGGGGGGTACATTGGAAACTCTTGCCAATGAGTGCTAGTCAATGAACGCTGCACCTGAAAAATGCCCCCAGGATGGGACCTGACTTTAACGGTCCAATTCAAACCTCAAAGAGAAGTAGCATTCATTTAAGACTGGTGATGCATCCACAGACTAGGAGCTACGTCATTTTTTTATGCAAAGGTAAATTTTTGATATAAATTGCTACTACTTTTTCACTTTTAGACTTAGCGATCTGATCAAAAGGCCACAATTAGCCTGTTACATGTGAATAGGGAGGCATCAACACCGAAAAACGACCATTTAGGGAGTCATCATTATTTACCGTCAGGGGGTCACAGATTTGGGTGGGGGGTCACAAAATCCTGACACCCTCTGATTGGGGGTCACAAAAACACACTACCCTCCAATGGGGGTCATAAAATCACAACTGAGGTCCAAAAGTACACCATTTTGCACCATTTGGAGTCAATTTTTCCAAAAAAATTCTCCACCCTCCCCATTGCATATCCAATTACCCAAAACTATGTATTTCTTCATTCAGTTGAGTATATGGAGGCTTAAACTTATAAAATATATATAGGCACGCGACGTCGCTGAAGTGGTCCGGGGGGGCTCACAAAATCATGGGCCCGCTTGGTAGGGGGGTCACAAAATCAAGGGCCCGCGCGGTAGGGGGGTCACAAAAAACAGGCCCTGAATTTTCCCAAATCTGTGAACCCCCCCTAGCGATAAATAATGATGACTCCCTTAGCTGTATGTATATGGCTAGGTTGGTCCCGACTGCTCTACAATGACAATGATGATGACAATGATTTATTTTAAGCAATGTGCGCCCACTGGGAGCAAATACAAAGTGACATTAATGATTGAACAAGTGACTACTACTACAACTACTAACTAATAACTGGTGAACTACATAACATCATGTAATATAACTAGTGCAAAATAACAACTAGATCTAAAGGTAATGAGGATCAGTACAATGCCAAGTGGATAGAGGCTTTTTATGTGCTCTACATGACTTACAAATGCGCGAGGCAGACGAGGCAGTTTAGCCGCAGCGCCATCATCCTCATCCTCATCTAGACTGCGCTTCATTTCAGAGATATTTCCTAAAGAACCCGAAAAACCACGGAATGCTCAGTTCCACAAACCAAATTGTTTGAAACTGGCACATAGTTGTATGGCCAAACCGGAAATGGACATCGCCCCTGGCGCGCCCCCTGGCGATCTTCAAGGATTTGGATTTAATTTGTATCTGCTCGCCAGGCAACGCACGACACAATCAAATAGTCCAACGTCATGATAACACGTTCAAATCGTTGCTTAGGCACCACCTAAGGATTGTACAAAGACATTCAAAACGAACCAACATGGAGACTTTTTGTTTGGCACCATATCCTGGCTTCCGTGCCAGATGGCCAGCCAAAATCATAGAACAGAAGGTAAGACTACTGAAGTATCACCGGTATCTACCGGTGTATCACCGGCCGGGATCACCGGTAGATGTATCGGTGATACCGGTGATACTGGTTTGGTAAGATGTCACAAATGGTCAAGACGTCTGATGGAACTACTGAATCACCGGTATCTATACCGGTGATACTGGTTTGGTAAGATGTCACAAATGGTCAAGACGTCTGATGGAACTACTGAATCACCGGTATCTATACCGGTGATACTGGTTCGGTAAGATGTCACAAATGGTCAAGACGTCTGATGGCAAATGGTGTATGTTTTCTTTTTCAGAAACATGTTGTAATGGTGTGCTACTTTCCGGATCTCAAGGAGCGCAGGCAGGAGCCAGTCGGTGAAATCCGGCCACTGCCTGCCAAGTTGCCTAAGTCGGCCAAGTCTGCACTCAAAAAGGCCTACCAAGCGGCACAACAGGCATGTATCACCGGTCTAAAATATGGGACAGTGACTTATATATCACGTTTATAAAGCATCATAGTTTATCGTTTATAAAGCATCCCCGGGAAAGCATCATAGTTTATAAAGCATCATAGTTTATAAAGCATCATAGTTTATAAAGCATCATAGTTTATATGCGTATTGTTGATTGCAGCCCGAAGAATCAGGACATGGTAGCACTCCCAAGGCAGGTACCAGTACTGGTGGTATAACCAGGTCAACAAGGGGCAGCAAGATGGGGTCTCATGCAGAACAAGAACGAGCAAACAAGAGCAAAAAGAGGAAGCGTACTTGTGAAATGCTTCCTCTAACTGAATTTTCCCTCAGTTTATTGCAGCAGGAGGAAGAAAAAGGAGCAGACAAGAAAGTGGAGGAAGAAGAAGGAGCAGACAAGAGCAAGAAGAGGAAGAAAGTGAGTACTTGTGAAATACTTTCTCTAACTGAATTTTCCCAGCACGGATGTACCGGTGATAAAATGCTGACCATTTGTGCCACTTTTGGAATGGTATAGTAATTGTTGATTGTTGATTGCAGCTGGTGGAGTCTAAGGCAGAGGAAGTGGAGGAAGAAAAAGGATCAGACAAGGAAGTGGAGGAAGAAAAAGGATCAGACAAGGAAGTGGAGGAAGAAGAAGGACCAGACAAGAGCGTGAATACTTGTGAAATACTTTCTCTAACTGAATTTTCCCAGCACGGATGTACCGGTGATAAAATGCTGACCATTTGTGCCACTTTTGGAATGGTATAGTAATTGTTGATTGTTGATTGCAGCTGGTGGAGTCTGAGGCAGAGAAAGTGGAGGAAGAAAAAGGAGCAGACAAGAAAGTGGAGGAAGAAAAAGGAGCAGACAAGAAAGTGGAGGAAGAAGAAGGAGCAGACAAGAGCAAGCAGATGAAGAAAAAAAAAGAACAGAAAGTGAGTACTTGTGAAATACTTTCTCTAACTGAATTTTCCCAGCACGGATGTACCGGTGATAAAATGCTGACCATTTGTGCCACTTTTGGAATGGTATAGTAATTGTTGATTGCAGCTGGTGGAGTGTGAATACTTTCTCTAACTTCTCAGTAGCGTGATACTATGAGCCCATCTCATAAGAATAAAGCATCGCGTCACAGTTTATCACTACAGAATAGGCAGAATAGGAGGGAATAACATGTATCACCGGTATTATCTTTGCAGCGTAACTCAAAGAAGGACGGAGCACTCTACAAAATGACAAGGAGATACTTTGCAAAGAATTTCCTGAGTCGCCCCTTCGAAGACCAGCCACGTGGCCATCTAAAGGAGGGAAAATCTGGATGCTTTGCCCGTAAAACCAATGACGAGCTTTCCTGGAGAGGGATGATACGCCGTTTATATAGAAACATGCCCGGGTCGAAAATATACTGTGTCGACTGTAAAAGTGTTCAATACAAGAATGCACTAAGTGTCATCAAACATGTGGAGAGAAACCACTCAAAAGAGCTTCCAAATGATATGGAAGTGGAGTTGTGTCAAAAGAGACAGTGACACCCCACAGTGACAGTCAGGTTAGGGTGCAGGTTGTTGTATATACACGTACATGTTTGTACTAGGTGTATTGTAGGGTTGCAAAAAGTCACTGAAATAAACCAGATAACGCTTGGGCAGCCCGTGTTGTTGTTCAGTATTTTCGTAAAGTATCTAATACGGCATGTATACCGCGTATACGACATGTACAGGGTGTATGCCATGTACACCAAGTACACCCAATGTATCACCGGTTATATATGGTCCAATGTACACACCATGTATTTTACACGAAGTATACGCCATGTATACGGCCTGTATACCACGTATACGACATGTACAGGGTGTATGCCTAATGTATAAAAGTGTACACGCCATGTACACCAAGTACACCCAATGTATCACCGGTTATATATGGTCCAATGTACACACCAAGCATTGTATACATGGCGTATACATTAGGCATTAGGCATACACCCTGTACATGTCGTATACGGGGTATACAGGCCGTATACTTCGTGTACAATACTTGGTGTGTACATTGGACCATATATAACCGGTGATACATTGGGTGTACTTGGTGTACATGGCGTATACACTTTATACATTAAGCATACACCCTGTACATGTCGTATACGCGGTATACAGGCCGTATACTTCGTGTACAATACTTGGTGTGTACATTGGACCATATATAACCGGTGATTTATCGGGTGTACTTGGTGTACATGGCGTATACACTTTATACATTAAGCATATACATTAAGGGTGTACTTGGTGTACATGGCGTATACACTTTCATACATTAGGCATACACCCTGTACATATAGTATACGCGGTATACAGGCTGTATACAGGGCGTATACTTCGTGTACAATACTTGGTGTGTACATTGGACCATATATAACCGTGTGATACAACGGGTGTACTTGGTGTACATGGCGTGTACACTTTATACATTAGGCATACACCCTGTACATGTCGTATACGCGGTATACATGCCGTATACTTCGTGTGCAATGCTTGGTGTGTACATTGGACCATATATAACCGGTGATACATTGGGTGTACTTGGTGTACATGGCGTGTATACTTTTATACATTAGGCATACACCCTGTACATGTCGTATACGCGGTATACAGGCCGTATACTTCGTGTACAATACTTGGTGTGTACATTGGACCATATATAACCGGTGATACATTGGGTGTACTTGGTGTAAATGGCGTATACACTTTATACATTAAGCATACACCCTGTACATGTCGTATACGCGGTATACAGGCCGTATACAGGGCGTATACTTCGTGTACAATACTTGGTGTGTACATTGGACCATATATAACCGGTGATTTATCGGGTGTACTTGGTGTACATGGCGTATACACTTTATACATTAAGCATATACATTAAGGGTGTACTTGGTGTACATGGCGTATACACTTTCATACATTAGGCATACACCCTGTACATATCGTATACGCAGTATACAGGCCGTATACAGGGCGTGTACTTCGTGTACAATACTTGGTGTGTACATTGGACCATATATAACCGGTGATACAACGGGTGTACTTGGTGTACATGGCGTATACACTTTCATACATTAGGCATACACCCTGTACATGTTGTATACGCGGTATACAGGCCGTATACATGGCGTATACTTCGTGTACAATACTTGGTGTGTACATTGGACCATATATAACCGGTGATACATTGGGTGTACTTGGTGTACATGGCGTGTACACTTTTATACATTAGGCATACACCCTGTACATGTCGTATACGCGGTATACAGGCCGTATACAGGGCGTATACTTCGTGTACAATACTTGGTGTGTACATTGGACCATATATAGCCGGTGATACATTGGGTGTACTTGGTGTACATGGCGTATAAAATTTATACATTAGTCATACACCCTGTACATGTCGTATACGCGGTATACAGGCCGTATACAGGGCGTATACTTCGTGTACAATACTTGGTGTGTACATTGGTCCATATATAACCGGTGATACATTGGGTGTACACCAAGTACACATGTGATTGTAATGGTGTAACGTATTCTGCGATCAGATAAGAACTCCACAATCTGTGGACGATTTCTATCGATGTAAATTCAAGTCGAAAATCAGCTTAAATATACGCAAAATTGAGGTCACGGCAAAAACAAAGGATATTGTTCCCGTTCTGTGCCGAATTTGACCTAGTTGGTTATGTTTATTCAATAGTACAGTGGATAGGGAACAGGTGAATGCCAAATTCGTTACCAAATAATAAAAACTAACGAAGTTATGAGGGAAAAATCCTTTATTTTTATACTGATTTTGTCAAATAATAAAATAAATCGAAATTCTGACGTGTGTCCGTCTCTCGTCATTTGATTCAAAACTAATGCATGTATTCTTTTAAACAAACCGTTGCCCAATAGCTGGAGGACATGTGATTGTAATGGTGTAACGTATTCTGCGATCAGATAAGAACTCCACAATCTGTGGACCATTTCTATCGATGTAAATTCAAGTCGGAAATCAGCTTAAATATACGCAAAATGGAGGTCACGGCAAAAACAAAGAATCTGGTTCCCGTTCTGTGCCGAATTTGACCTAGTTGGTTATGTTTATTCAATAGTACAGTGGATATGGAACAGGTGAATGCCAAATTCGTTACCAAATAATAAAAACTAACCAAGTTATGAGGGAAAAATCCTTCATTTTTATGATGATTTTGTCAAAGAATACAAAAAATCGGAATTATGACGGGTGTCCGTCTCTCGTCATTTGTTTCACAACCAATGCAGGTATTCTTTTAAACGAACCGTTGCCCAATAGCCAGAGGGCAGATGATTGTAATGCTGTAGTTTTCAGCGATCAGAAAAGAACTCCATAATCTGTAGACAATTTCTATACATGTAAACTCAAGTCGAAAATCAACGTAGGTAAAGTCAATTTGTGGGTCAGGGCAAAGCTTAATTGGTCTGGTTTCCGTTTTGCGCCACATTGACCTAGTTGGTTATATTTATTCAATAGTACAGTGGATAGGGAACAGGTGAATGCCAAATTCGTTACCAAATAATAAAAACTAACGAAGTTATGAGGGAAAAATCCTTTATTTTTATGATGATTTTGTCAAATAACAAAATAGATCGGAATTCTGACGTGTGTCCGTCTCTCGTCATTTGATTCAAAACTAATGCATGTATTCTTTTAAACAAACCGTTGCCCAATAGCTGGAGGACAAATAATAAAATAAATTACAGAGCTGTAGACTGAGAGAGGGCGGAAATCGAAACCATAAAGTGAGTACATATATGTAATCCTGGCTTAAATTTAATTAGGGGATTTTTTATTATTTTGGTTACATATTCACAAAACATGTCGTGTTTGGTGTTTTTGGAATCGCATTTTGCTGAAACAAAAGAAAGTGAAATGAAAATAAGGCAGACTTTAAAAAGTTCCAAGATAAAACTTTGAGTCAGGCAATTCTTTCTGCCCCTGAAGTGGACATTTTAGCCCTGATGGCAGTTGACTCAATGAAACCAGGTTAGCCTAACAATACTCCTCTCCAGTTTTCAATGCAAAATGACAGACAAGTGGACTAACAAGTCGAAGGAAAGATTTCAGGCCCGCCTTCGGGCAGTCGGGATGAGGTGTTCAGTGGGATTGTAATGGTGTAACGTATTCTGCGATCAGATAAGAACTCCACAATCTGTGGACCATTTCTATCGATGTAAATTCAAGTCGAAAATCAGCTTAAATATACGCAAAATTGGGGTCACGGCAAAAACAAAGAATCTGGTTCCCGTTCTGTGCCGAATTTGACCTAGTTGGTTATGTTTATTCAATAGTACAGTGGATAGGGAACAGGAGAATGCCAAATTCGTTACAAAATAATAAAAACTAACGAAGTTATGAGGGAAAAATCCTTTATTTTTATGATGATTTTGTCAAATAATAAAATAAATCGGAATTCTGACGTGTGTCCGTCTCTCGTCATTTGATTCAGAACTAATGCATGTATTCTTTTAAACAAACCGTTGCCCAATAGCTGGAGGACAAATAATAAAATAAATTACAGAGCTGTAGACTGAGAGAGGGCGGAAATCGAAACCATAAAGTGAGTACATATATGTAATCCTGGCTTAAATTTAATTAGGGGATTTTTTATTATTTTGGTTACATATTCACAAAACATGTCGTGTTTGGTGTTTTTGGAATCGCATTTTGCTGAAACAAAAGAAAGTGGAATGAAAATAAGGCAGACTTTAAAAAGTTCCAAGATAAAACTTTGAGTCAGGCAATTCTTTCTGCCCCTGAAGTGGACATTTTAGCCCTGATGGCAGTTGACTCAATGAAACCAGGTTAGCCTAACAATACTCCTCTCCAGTTTTCAATGCAAAATGACAGACAAGTGGACTAACAAGTCGAAGGAAAGATTTCAGGCCCGCCTTCGGGCAGTCGGGATGAGGTGTTCAGTGGGAATGGGGACGGTGTACGAGGAAACGCCTCCCAACCCAAACCCTCCCTCATTGCCCCCAAAGCGGCCTTCCGGCCGTCCCCCAGTGCCCTCAAGGCGGCCTATCGGCCCTCCCCCAAAGCCCCCAAGGCGGCCTTCCGGTCCTCCCCCAGCGCCGGAATTGCGCTATTTACAGATGGCAAGTGGGGGACGGCCGGAAAGTGGCGATTTCACTCCCCCAGTGCCCCCAAGGCGGCCTACACACCCCCCGATTCCCCCGCCATTCACAATATTGTAAATATTCATTAATTGCTGTTGTGAATTTGTAAATATTCATGTAAATATTGTAAATTTGTAAATATTCATTAATGGCTGTTGTAATTAAGTAACTTGATTTTCTATGTCTTAATTTATATTTAATTCATATTTGATTTATTTTAATGACAGAAATTGTGTAAAAAAATTGATTGCCTTTTCGCCAAAAAAATATATAAAAAAAATAGAAAGCAAAATACGAACGTAGCGTGCAAGATCTATGGCGCTACGTTTCGTAACTTGTGTCTAATTCCGCTTAACCCGGGGCTAGGGGCCGTATGAACCCATTTACTTCAAGATTCTCATGGTACTCATATGAACAGTCACAATCAAAGCGTGAGATACATCTTTTTTTTTTTAGAGGACTCTATAACGAATATTATGGATTAAGAATACTGATCAGCGATACGGATTTGATATTTTTGGAACATCATGATGTCTTGCCGGCATCATTGAAAACTTGACCGCTTCTCTCTTGCAGGAAACAAGCCTATGTTTATGTATACTATGATTGTCTTTTTGAATTTGGTGCTAATACTGTTATGTGGAAAATGGAATAGGTCTTTGGATTATGGACGCGGCTATTCTCTAATGGACGACGGCTGGATTATGAATGACGGACTAGACGCTTGTAATTTTAACCTGTGTATGCCTGGATTCTGCTGGTGGACAAGTTGTCCCCGAGGCCGGGCCCCTGCACACCCAACAAACATAATGAGCACAACTATAAGAAAAAAATATGAAGACAGACCCGAGGAACCTTAGTGCAGGTTTCTCGGCCGAGTCTCTTAATAGTTCGAAATGCACTAAGACCTTTTTCAATCTAAATGACAGATATTTCTGACAGCAAAGCAAGGCCACGACATCAAACTTTGTAATATTGCGCTTGATGATTGTTTAGCACCGAATTCTACATCTAATAATTTCAAAATTTCTAAGTGTGGACATCGTGGATGTCTCACGTGTCCACTCTTTAATACTTCAGCTTCATTTAGTTCCACGTTAACTGGTAACTCATATTCTGTTAACTCGTATGTTGATCTTAGTTGTTCTACTACAAACTGTATTTATTTAGTTTCCTTTAAGAAGTGTGGTCAACAGTATGTTGGCAAGACCACCCAAGACTCCATCTTAGGGTGAACGGTCACAGAGTCCGTTGTGAACCCTTAAACAGTGGGAGAAGAAATGCTCATTATACGAAAATGGAAGGAACCATATGAAATAAAATCGCCACATGGTAAAGCTAGTATTTTTATGTAGGCTGGGGAGACATTTCGTCTTTGTGCTGTCTGTCCCCTTTTAAATGTCTGGACTAAATTCTTGGAATGTGCTGGGCGGAAGCTTCATTGTAATGACCTCGTCAGTTCATTTTATTAGATTTTGGTGTCCGTCTACATGTACATGTAAATACAGAACTTCGCCTGTATGCTATGGTGCTTGGCTATAGCTTAACTAGCAAATTGTGTATTGAAAAGTTTACGATTATGTATATGATTCAGTGCCTATATACATTAGTTTTCATAAAATCGGAAGTACCTCCAACTAAACACGAGTTCCACAAAAATAAAGAAGTTGTTATCCATAGAATAATAGCCTTGTGCCTATACCGGTATACATGTATCATATGAAATGCTCATGTTGTTTGAACAGAAACAGAAGAGGTGGATAAATTTGAGAAGGGCTGGTCACTTACAGAGCGGGCTATAACCATCGAAAGCGAGATCACTCGCAGGTCTCCTGTGGCACATCAGCTTGGGGGTTACTTGGATATCTGGCCAATGGTAATTTGGATATGTTAGGGTTTGATAGAATACTTATTTATCAATTTATTCACTTCTCATGGATATAGCCCATTGATTATATAGTGTGTCATGAAATAGTGGAAATTATCAATCGAATAAAAGGGAAATTCTCACTTCAGTGACCGTGGATTCAGTGGTAAAGCAATTGACTGTACATCCACACTGTTATTGCCCCAAAGAAAAAAGATAGTGCCACGGCACTGTAGCTCATCTGGCTGTAACTGGAGAAAGTAGGTGTGAGAAATTTTTACTAAAGAACTGCAATAGATGAGTTTCTAACTTGTGTAGTCCCCACTTAACACTAAATCATCCATGCAGTAATTTCCAAATATTTCATGGTAACAAATTTTCATGGGAAATTCAAGATGCGGCCATATTGGATTTTCGAAATGGAGCAAAAAAGGTATCTTGCACAACTGCACCACAATGATAACCTGTACCAAAGATCCATGCAGTAATTTCCTGAAAATTCACGATTACAAAATTTCATGGGAAAATTCCAGATGGCCGCCTCGTGGGCCATATTGGACTTTCGCATCCGACCAGAAAATGTATCTTGCACAACTTAACCCCAAGGGGAACCTGTGTACATGTACCAAATTTGAGAAAGATCCATGCAGTACTTCCTGAGAATCACGATAACGAAGTTTCATAGGGAAATCCAATGTGGCCACCTGGTGGCCACATTGGATATTCAAATTGCACTAAAGTACACATGTTGTACAACTAGATCCCACGTGGAACCTGTGTACCAAATTTGAGAAACATCCATGTAGTACTTCCTGAGAAATCACGATAACAATGTTTCATGGGGAAACCACCTGGTGGCCATATTGGATTTTCGAATCGAAGCAGAAAAGGTATCTTGCACAACTATACCCCAAGGGGAAACGGTGTACCAAATTTGAGAAAGATTCATGCAGTAGTTCCTGAGAAATCGCACAGCAATGTTTCATCGGGAAATCCAAGATGGCCGCCCAAATCCACCGAGCGCGGTCATATACGTCATTAACAATTTCTGTTCGTATAAATTATTGCGTCTGGATATTAATAAATTATATATTAAGTTATAATTTACCTGAATATTTTTAGTATAGATCTACATATGACATTAATAAATCTTCCGAATTCATACGTTAATTATTAATAACGATTCAAAACACGGAGTATATTTTAGGTTTTATATCGGTTTTACAAGAAGGGTGTTACTTCGAAATATATATAGGGTCTATAGTACGGATTCATAGCAATAAATTCTCCGAATCTGTAGGCTAATCATCCATATATGAGCTCTATATCGTAGACTATTAATTTTTACAAATTACAATTAGCATTACCAAACACTCGACTGATAATTACGGGGTATATATATTTACCCTCGCTATACAGATAGAAGGCGGTCATGGTACATAATTGTATTGATTTTAGCTGTGATTGAATAAACATAGATGACGCGTTTTGGTTATAGACAAGCGTTTCAATTATTGCCCTCATAACTCAATTTTGATTTGTACTAGATTCATCTCGCTGATTCGTATCTAACTCGTACAACATGTCTGCATTCCAGTGTGAAAGAGGTCTTCCTATTTCGCTTCACAACAGACCCTAGATCATCATATGAGGGAAGTGAACTGTCCGGATAATAGAGATTATATGAGGTGAGGGCTTTCGAATGCGGTATCTGTACGAAAACATTCGCTTCGAAAGAGTGTCTAAAAAGCCATATGACCACTGTACATACCGCGGACAACGGTAAAAAATATACCTGTAAAATTTGTGGGGAGAATTTTAGCCGGAGCGATAACAGACTGCGACACCACCGTAATAAACATAGCGATGTGGCGGAAGTTCTACCTTCAACAAGTAGGGATAGTTCGGAAGGCCAAAAGGTAGCGGAGAAAGAGTCGGCCGACCTGGTTAAGGATACTGCAAATACCTATGCCTGCGATGTTTGCGGCGCAAATTTCACCCGGAGCGATGCGAGACTGCGACATCGTCGAAGTCACCATAAGTATATCCCCGAAATCAGGTTTTCCAGCAGAAAGCGGCCCGTCGAAACAGGAGCGCCAGCAGCCTGGGTTAAAAAGGCAAAAATTCCGGGCGGCGATGTAAGTAACAATTTATGCGTATATTCTATTTGGTATAATGTAAAATTGCGTTCGGGGGCTAAGGGAGGATATTATCCATAGACTAACATCGCTGTAATTTAGGTTAAAAATGCGAAAATTCTCTATGGGGGGGAATGTAAGTATCATTTTTCATGTTATACGTGTAGCGTATTCGTCATAGTGTATAAATTTAGTTTAGAAGGTTGTTATCTATAGAATAATATCGATATAATCTATCTTTCAGGATGGTACTAATGCAGCGGTCGGTGTTAACCAGGCGGCCGTACAACCAGCGCCAGCAGTCGAGTTGGAAAATGTAAGTAATTAATATTATTTATATATCGGGAAGAAATCGTTTCCATATGTAGTATTCAATAACTCTCATCTGTTAATTATATAGATTTACTTATCTCGATTCGTTATATCTTGATAGGAAGATGTCGCTAGTAGAAGGAGAGGGGGAGAAGATGCGGGACTGGAGAACTTCGTCGAAGACCCTATCGCCATTCCGGATGAATATATACCGGAAGCGGAGGACATGGGCAGAATTTACAGGCGTCACTGGGGCGGGGTTAGACGGTATTTTCGACGGGGGAATCCAGTCCAAAATATATACAATTATATGTTGACGGGGTTGTCGGCTCTCGGCGATTATGTGGAAAGCATATTCCGCGACCAAACAACGGGATTTAAAGTTAACATTTCTTTCGGGTTCGTTTTGAGGAATATCGAAACGGACGAGCTTCGATACTATCATAGTAATATTAACAATTCTCGTGTTTTCCCGACTCTATTCGTTGTTAACAATAGAGAGAGTCTGGAAGTATTTTTAAATGCGCTAGGCAATTTAGATCCTCTAGAATGGGTCCGACAACAGAGGAGTAATACCAAATTTATAGCTGACATCATCACCAATGTAACATTTTTATCAATCCGATTGAGGGTATGTTGATCGGCGCACCGGTTCAAAGAAAATAGAGGTCTTTATAGTTTGATCGGGGTTAATCACGGTCCATATGAAGATAGTAGATGCCTTTTTAGATGTCTGGCTATACATTTAAACAGGGCGAATCCAAACTTTTGCGAAACCTCAACCGCTGAACACTTGGAAAAGTATTTGCACTTTCGAGCTATGGAATCTCGACATTTCCGTGGAGTGTCATTGACCCATCTCGATGACATCGAGCGGTTATTCGGGGTTAATATCTTCGTATACGGACTAAATTATAAACAGGCGGATGAGGATTCGGAAAGTGAGGAGGAGACCCCGATTCAAAGATCACTCGTCGCAAAGCTGGTGCGACGATCGACGGGTACTCAATCGGATACAATGAATTTAAATATTTTTGAGAATCATTTTAGTTATATTTTTAATTTAGGATTGTATAGTCGAAATTATTCTTGTAAAAAATGTGGGATAAGTTTCGATCGGTCCACGAACGCGGGGCTCCATGAATCGACTTGTCAGGTCACTGTAAAGCGGGAGTTCCACGGGGGTGTGTATAAAAACCCTCAAACCATTTTTGATTTCTTGGCCGAGGAGAATATCCATGTCCCAGAACAAGATCGATATTTTCCGTATCGAGCTTGTTACGATTTTGAGGCCTGTTTGGAGAAAATTGATGGAGAAGGTACCGCGAGAACGCAGTGGACCACTAGACACATTCCCATGAGCGTGAGTATAAATTCGAATATACCAGATTTCGATACCCCTAAATGTTTTGTATCCACCGGCGATACACATGAACTTATTTTCCAAATGATGACCTACCTAAAAGCTATCAGTTCGACTAGTTACCAACTGCTATGCGACAAGTTTCAATACGTCTTTGAAGAGATAGAACGCCGGCTAGTCGATATATTATTAAACTCCCCTCGGATGATCAGACAGGTGGCGGACCATCGAAAAGTAAAACGCCCTACATAGCCAAATTAAAAGATCGATTCCAGGCGTATTTAATGGAGTTACCAGTGCTCGGTTTCAATTCGGGAAGATATGATCTGAATATGGCCAAAACAGCTATCTACGCGTATATAGCAAAACACGAGGTAGTTAAATACCACGTGAAGAAAAATAATAATCACATGGCTTTGGCTACACAAACTCTAAAGTTTCTGGATATCGGGAATTATTTGGCTCCGGGGTTTTCCTACTCGAAATGGTTGGCGGCCTATGATTGTCCGGTGGGTAAGGGAGTGTTCTGTTATAATTATATCACGGGATTAGATAAATTAGATGAAACGGAACTTCCGGCGAGAGAGCATTTCTACAATGATATGAAAAACCAGGAACTCTCTCTCGAGGATTATGCCTACATACAACATGTATAGCGTGATTGCAACATGCAGACTGAGGGATTTCCTGGTTTGGTATAATAACTTGGACGTGCTCTCATTCGTCTCCGCCATGGAAAAAATGTTTCATTTTATATCAAGACACCTTATACTTACCTTGTGCATAATATTTAATATTATGCAATACTTTTGGGTAGATTCTAAACCTCTTATACCAAATGCCAGAAAAAACGGACACCCCCTCCAGGGCCTCCGTCAACTCCGGCGAACTTGACCGCTTAAGTTCCCGCCAAAAACTCAATTCCTCAGTTTGATTTCTAGCACGATCAAACCCACATGTGAATTTACTGTGCTCCTCAACTAAGGAGATTCATATACATTCATTGGATTTACTCGTGCTCTCAAGCCTCCCGTATTGGTCCGTGAGTTTTTACATTTATGTACTTTCTCATTATACCGAATTCCTTACCGCATTTCATTGTATATTTTTGTTAAAAAATATGTACAGTAGAAATCCTCAGTGTATGGGATCGCTCAGAATGGTGCTCGCCATTCTGTAAACAAGCATATCGGGTCTATGCTTTCACTATGGGATTATTCTGCTCTGCATTGAGAATAATATATACGTTGTTTCATTGTAAATCGTATACCATTGTGATAAATATGTTAAATGTCTGGAACGGCAAGGCTGGCACGACAAACTATGGCACGGAATTGGCTTTTACGATCATAGGTTACGTTGAGCGTTACTGATCTGGTAGGGGACTCTTGTTGACATGTTACTAGGCAGCCATTTTGACCGACAGCACACTCTCGAGAGAGTGCGTCGGGGTCATAGAGTCCTTTGCTGGAGAAGTTACGTAACCTCTTTGTTACTGTGAACTCATTGTGCGAATTTCTATTGGTTGTTGGATATACCTTGGCAAGACAAAGCAGGTACATGTAGAACAGCTATACTATAGCTTGATCTCTGTACTGATATTCGCACTTTGGATTTACGTTTCAGAGAAAGGTGTATCACAACAATAGCACATTGTTGTCTGTATATTAGTAGAACGATGCGAAGTATTTTTGGCATGTTATGGGAATAAATACTGACTAGAATGTTTCACGTTCCAAACATTCTTTCGCTCCAATACTATTTACAGTTAATGTATATATGTGTACCGTAATTATCAACTATACATTTGCACATGTATAGTAGTTCAGCATGTAGTGCTGCAAAGGTATTCAGTCAAGTGGGGCTATACTGATACCTATACAGTGAATCACTATCCATTGTTGCGCATTACGGTGTTGTACGCTTGATTTTTACGAATGGACAGTTACGATGGGGTCCATCTTTTATAATAATACCTAGAAACTGAGACTTTCTTTCTTGATTGAGCTCGCTTCTGTACACATAGTGGCATCTATGTTGTTGTGATAGTATAATTTTATGAGGTCTGTAGCACACTATGAGAGGACTACACCTGTGAGGGATCGTTCTATAAGCTCAGAGCTGGCACTGTGAGAAGTTTAATGCTCTGTATGATATGATTATTGACACTAATATAATCATATCTATATTTTTCAGAATTGTCTGACTCGGATAAATCTGGAAAAGCTTCCCCGTCCGGTTGCTCTGAATGCCATCAATGGTCGGTTAAGGGTACCATTGGGCATGAGTGCTCGAAATGCTCGCTATGTACGGAAGGGAATAGGTGCGAGGTACTCAACTCCGTCAAGGAACGAGGCAAGTTTACCAGCACCAGAGGTCGCTGCCGCCAAGGGCGACAATCCGGTCTAGGGGATTCCCATTGAGGAGATGACGTCAGCTGCATGGTCAGCGAAGCAAGCACTCACCAGTCGCTGAGTGAGGTCTAGTGGCCGTTTCGGTAATGTTTTGGTGAAATAAAACGGACGGGGATGTTTTAAACTGTTGTATGTAGCGGCAAATGAATTGCCACACTGTCATAAACTGTCGCGAATTGAACATCCCAGTAAATTCCGAGAAAGGGGGGGGACAGGACAACAACAACGAGATACAACTTGACTCATCACGCGTGACGCTTTTAGGTTCTTCAAAATTTAGTTCTGTTACCAATTTACTGACAAATACCAAGTGAACAGAACAGTGTGCGGACTTTTCGTCGGAAGGAAGTTGTTGATCAGGACCAGTGGTATTGCCAAATATTTCAGTTTCAAGGAGATGTCATGATGACTCCAGTTGACTGTTTCATATAAAATTTTGTGGCTGGGGTAGGCCTGCAGAAGAATCTCATGCCCCACTTATGTAGAAAACTGAATGTGGCTTCTAAATATGACCCACTATAGTTTTAATCTCAGAAACCGTTTAAAATCACAACTAATATCGATTATCACCAGGACCAAAATATAAAATAGTTAACCATCATTAATAATTTTGGTCATTAAAAATATCGATTCATTAATGGAGAAATTTTAGTTTAATTTTTTCATTTCAGTCGGACAAAGTATTCCATATGATTGCCATTTTGTTTAAACCGGTATCCATGCAGTACGAACATCAATTATAATTTGTCAATTATACTGTCAGAGAACAAACATGAACGTACTATGTCATCTTGCAGCCCTCGATTGATTTCCCGTACTTATAAGGACATGTACATGTAGCTTGAATTAAACACATTTTATACATTGCAAAAATATAAAGTATGTTTGCGGAGCATGACAGAATATCAGGGGCTAGTGTTGATAATAATGGTAAAGCCCTTCATTAAAAACAGGTTGTTCATCATCAGGAGTTGGGCAGATATTTTTAATTATCAATATTTTAATTTGATTAATCGTTGAGGCAGTTTACAGGATATAAGAATACGTCAACATATTGTCATACTCCAATGCCGGTATCCTCCGTACTACCTCTGCACAAGGGAGAAGGGTGTTCTCAAAGTTGCAAAAATTTGTACCTCGATCACATTATTATGTAACAAGATATGTTCAAAGAACCCCTCTACGAAAGCATGCTGTGTTCAACTATTGTAGAAAGTGGTTTGTTTAAACCGACAGCCTGTAAATGAATGACATGTGAGAATGGTTCATCGTATTCTGAGTTTATTTTGAGCTTGTGCTTGGGAACGGTCCAGGGGTGCGGTGATATGAGGGCATTTCTTAAGGGAAAACAAACACAGATGTCTGCAACATGTTATTTCACAAAGGATACCTGTACCGTGCATTGCTCAAATATGAGCATAATCAGGGTTGAGGTTGCAAATGTGATTCGTACTCCCGTAAAATAACACAACTGATTTTCATTATGGCAGACCCGTTGACTGCCATGGTATGGCTTTGTCTCATGAACCACCGTACTGAATCGACAAGTGTGATTATAGGTGAATGCACCAGTCCATTTGTCATGCGACCATGAACTGTAGGTTGAATCACTTCACATTGAAGCCGCATAACAGCTGCAATGTTATAATGAGGCAACATATGATTATATATCAGATATGTCGACAGTCCATTGTAGCTACCATTTGTCTTGGCAACAGTCCATTTGGCGAATCATTAGATCAGACGATGTGCTCTCTGTGCATGATCATTCACAAGTGCATGTTAACCTACAATGGACTGTCGATCGGTCCGATGATGATACCATGGACTGTCGTAATATCAGACAGACAGAATATACTATTAATGGTTCATATTCCTCTTAAACACACACAAGTGGAAGGAATCGAGAGATGAATGAGTCAGTGATACATGAGGCAGATAGTAAGTTCCCACGTGTTCATTTTGTGCTCATTTCCTCACACTATAATTCGATGCTAATACCTACCATGGACTGTCTACCAACACCTAAAAACACCTCTCGCCTCAAAAATGTTTAAAATTTTTGTTAACTTGAAATAGTAATAACCCTACGTTTGGTGACAATATAGTACGATATCTCTCCTTCAAAATATGACTGGACACCAGTAACCATACCTGTCATCGATATGCTGAAAATCGTTCATTTTCGGCTGTGGTCACTGTCGTCTGGTCAGACACACGCCCACGCTTGATAACGAAAGCACTGAAAAACCTACCATTGACTGTAATTTGACACATGACCGGCGGTTTTCACCTATAATCATACTTGTTGATTCAGTAGGGTGATGAACTATGGTTAGAGATGATGCGTCTTGTGGATATGAATGGATTGAATTTCTCGAGCTTGTCAGCATTGTAAAATTCATATCTGAAAGCGTGTTTTTGTTTTTTACAAATTTCAAAACTCCTATTTCAAGTGAAAACCTGCAGTTACCATTCAGCGGATGAGGGAGGGAGGGAGGGAATTTGGCTTAATGTCACACAAGTTTGTTTCACTCATATGGTGACAGTCAGTTTGGTTGGTGGAGGAAGCCGGAGTACCCGGAGAGAACCACCGCCCTTCGGCAAGTAACTGACAAACTGTCACACATGGACCAGCTGGGCTCGAACCCGTGCCGGTTCAGCGGTGTGAGGCTAGCGGTCACCAGCGAAGCGCCTTAGACCACTCGGCCACCGAGGGCCCCTTCAGCGGATGAGTAAAGGCTTAGTCAACAATCCACAAATTGAGGCAAATATTCAAAACGGACGTACCAGGAGACAGTTTATCGAGTACCCAAATCAGTTGCTCAAATCAGACTGGGTCTGATCGAGTGAATATTATTTATTCAATAATATTCAACATTATTCAAATCAGGATGTTCAAATCAGCAATTCAATTTCATCACCCTATCAGAATTCAATAATGTTGGACTATTCTGCTCTAATAAATTTGATCACCTCTTGATTCTATGGTGGGAATTATTTTCACTTCCCATGATTTAATTGTTGAACTATTTACAGTATGTAATTCGACATGAGGGAAGTAAAAGTTGAGAAAGGCCTCTTCTAGTGAATTCAATTTGATTGCAGGACATTGCAAAGATGATCAGACAGGTCAAAGTTTGTTCAGACCTGAATGTCTTTGTGACAGACCTATTATTCTATCTTAGGTCATCAATGACAAAAAGACAAGAGTCTGTGTAATTTCAAATTTTATTATACCTGCAACATATGTGATAACACCAACCTTGACAACTTATATAAACAGTTATACATGTACCTTCAATACAATATAATGGACGGATTATAAGAGGCAGATTCAATGTTCCATCACCTGAACTTAAGACAACAGGAAAGTTTTGAATGGTCAAGACTGGATTACTTTTTTTTCATTGCTACCCGGTAGTGTCATAGTTAATGTCATGCAAATTATACACCAAGTTTAATGAGCTCCCATATTCCTCGCTGGGTGTCCGTCTTACAATGGACACAAACTCCTCCAATGATATATTACAGACAGGTTAAGGGGGAGGGGGAGGTCCGGTTTCCAACACCAAGTGAAAAATCTCAATTCCAGGTCTCTCATCCGAACACAGTGTTTTACTTACCCCCAATCTTCCTTTGAATATATAGAAAGATGTCTCAACACTTCATTGAGGTCCGACGAGCAGTTAAATTGACAATGTAAACAAATAAATTACAATTTTCATTGTAAAAATTGTAAAAACCTCCTCTCATGACTGCAATTTGCAAATACAATCCCAACAATTGTGAAGAAAGTACCATTGACCTCTGCCACTTTCTTTTTTTCATGGAGTAAAAAAGTGATGTATTATTACACCTTTAATATGAAACTTCACCACCTCAGAGAAAAGTAGTTCTTCACACATAGAGATTGATATGACCTCCTCACATGTATGGGATGTTGTGTTTACAAATTGCAGTCAGACAGGTGGTTGGACTTGAAATGAAAATTGTACGTTGTTTTTTATACTAAGTCATTTTAACTGCTCGTCAGACCTCAATGAAGTGTTGAGACATCTTTCTATATATTTAACATTGTATTTTGTAGTATATTTCACCTGAAATTTGCTTCATAGATTTGACAATGAAAGTGATAATTTTTGTGCTTCAAACTACACATTTTGCATGACAAGAAACCAAATTTGGGGCTGTATTTGTGTTATACATTCTAAGGAAGATTGGGGGTGAGTAAAACCTGTGTTTTACTGTGCTCTGGGGAGAGACCTGGAATTGGAATTTTTCACTTGGTGTTGGAAACATTATTATTATTAGGTTCATCCAGTAATAAGACTGAGAAAAATGTCTCAAGGAATAAATGTGCCCAACATGCACAAGGGTCTTCTCAAAACACAAATCCATTGGATTCTTTGGAATCGCAAGTAGGCCAACTCCTGAATCCAGAAATCAAGAAGGGCTATTATGAGCTAGATTGTAAGTTTTGGGTGTATTTCACGTTGACTTTTCACCTATAGTAAATATGCTTTGAACTTCAGAATCAAATGAGCCAGACAGCTGATGAATTTTGTGAAGATTGGTTGGTTCAGAATTATCTTGGCACCTTGAAGGGCAATAAATAACCTTGACCTAATACGAAGCTGTGCATCTGAAAACCCTTCAGCTTCAGGCACCAGCCATTTATAATGTATTCAATTTGAACCATACGACTTTGAAAACATCAGGAACAACAAGCAGTCAAGAGACAAATATACACATTATCAAAAATTTTGCAAAAAGAAATGGCCCCCAAGATTTCCATCCAATCAGGGAGACTGGCAGTCAGAACTCATCTCGTGATGTATACAAAGACCTGAACAGTATAAAAGATATATAGATCATCAATGGTTTTACATAAATTAAAAATGACTGCCTAGGTTTCCATCCAATCAGAGAAAATGGTTCTGTCATTCGTTTTTAGTCTCTGTATCTGTATTGATGATGTACAAAAAGTCTTGCATCAAACACTTGAACAGTACCAGAGGTATATATGTAGATTTGCATAAATTGAAGATGGCAATCAAGTTTTCCACCTAATCAGAGAAACGGGTTGTCATTATTTGCCAGTTTCTCGATGTATCGATGTATTATAGTTTCATATGAAGCACTAAAACTGTATCAGATATAGATCATTCGTGATTTTGCATAGATTAAAAATGGTTGCCAAGATTTCCACCCAATCAGAGAAACCAGTTCTGTCATTCACCGCAAGTCTCTTGATGCATCGATGATGTACACAAAATTTTACATCGAGCACTTGAACGGTGTCAGAGATAATTATTATTAAGGATTCTACATAAATTAAAGATGGCCGCCCATTCTTCCCGCCACTCAGAGAAATTGGTTCTTCATTGCAAGTCAATTGATACATTGATCCTGTATACCTTTCATATAGAACACTTGAATGGTATCAGAGATACACATCATTAAAGATTTTGCATAAATTAACGATGGGCACCAAGGTTTCCACCAATCAGGGAAACTGGTTCGATGTATCGATGATCTATACAAAGTTTTACACTGAACAGTGAAACAGTATCCGAGATACACAAATTTAATGGTTTCACATAAATTCAATATGGCAGCCAAACTTTCCACCCAATCGGGTCCAGAATCAATAGAGTTCTGAGTCATGATGTACACTGCAAGTTTGGTGTGCCTAGGGTATTAAAGTCGTTCTACACAAGGATACATTCAGTTCCAGGGTACTGTGACCTTTATGTTATGTACTTGTAATGATCACACACACAGGCAGCAATTCTATATCCCCTGATTATGGGGTCCTGATGTGGGATAATAATTGACTTCTTTGGCATTATATTGGCAGACAATCTTACAGGGGCTCGTTACCGTTGTTAATTGGTTAATTAGGTTCATTACAGGGGAAGGGGTCGAGGTAGGGAATACTCAACCCCCCTGTAATCAACTCGATTAACAATGGTAACGAGCCCCTGTGGACAATCTGTGAAGTTTTGAGAAGTTTGGTGAAGAATAATACCTCAAGATATATTCTAGAAAAGCTATTCATTTTGATTCGACCTTTGATTTGAACTAAACAATAAATAGATCTCTTTTAAGATCACATTGAAACCACACCTGATGTTTGCTGAATGAAAACTCAGATACAGCGGAAAATCTCTATTAAATAGACGCCATCATCCTTGATGATGATCGAACCAACAGTACTCATCTTAAAAAAACCACCCCCACTCCCTCAATAAGGCTTCAGCAAACTTTTTCTTTCTATACATTAAAGCTAACTTGCGGTCCATATTGCGACTACTTGGATAAACATGATGGACATTAAAGTACTCGTTTTCACAAGATGTAATGGCAGATGAAAGTTCTCGATGAGTTCTCAAAACTTGCGGTTTAAGAAAATCAAGATACTCTTCATATTTCTGACTTAATTTAGCTCTAACTTCTGACTCTCTTCACCCTTAGCTTTGAGCCAGCAAGTATCACATTTCAGAAGCAAATCTGTGACCCCCAAAACATACTCCAGAGCATGCCCATGGGATGTTTGACATCTGGCTGGTCCAGTTGTGGAGGTAGTGGGTTTTGGCTCTGTAACAGAAGGCACATCTATATGTCCATCTTGAGGATCAGCAGTCATGGCAGTTGATACAGGTGTACGCCCATCTTGAGGACCAGCAGTAGATACATATGTGTATGTCCATCTTGGGGACCAGCAGTAGATACAGGTGTATGTCCATCGTGGGGACCAGCAGTAGATACAGGTGTATGTCCATCGTGGGGACCAGCAGTAGATACAGGTGTACGTCCATCGTGGGGACCAGCAGTAGATACAGGTGTACGTCCATCGTGGGGACCAGCAGTAGATACAGGTGTATGTCCAACGTGGGGACCAGCGGAAGATACAGTTGTACGTCCATCGTGGGGACCAGCAGTAGATACAGGTGTACGCCCATCATGGGGACCAGCAGTAGATACAGGTGTACGTCCATCGTGGGGACCAGCAGTAGATACAGGTGTACGTCCAACGTGGGGACCAGCAGTAAATACAGTTGTACGTCCATCGTGGGGACCAGCAGTAGATACAGGTGTACGTCCATCGTGGGGACCAGTGGGGACCAGCAGTAGATACAGGTGTACGTCCAACGTGGGGACCAGCAGTAAATACAGTTGTACGTCCATCGTGGGGACCAGCAGTAGATACAGGTGTACGTCCAACGTGGGGACCAGAAGTAAATACAGTTGTACGTCCATCGTGGGGACCAGCAGTAGATACAGGTGTACGTCCATCGTGGGGGCCAGCAGTAGATACAGATGTACGTCCATCGTGGGGACCAACAGTAGATACAGGTGTACGTCCAACGTGGGGACCAGCAGTGGATACAGGTGTACGCCCATCTCGAGGACTGTCTCTAGATACAAGTGTACATCCATGTTGAGGACAAGGATTTTCGAAATCTGAAATGAAATAAAATGAAACTGGTGCATTAAATGTGAACAAACATATTGCTGATTAATGTAATATTCATGTGGAATTTGAGATGATACTCAACTTAACAGTCTTTCATTTTTTTCAAAACAGCAGACATGGCAGGGGTGCTGTAAATTGCTCTCCTGATATTAATGCAGGAGTGTAAACCAAACTCATGAACGCTTTCTGTATATCATGTATATAGAGAGCAATGATGCCATTTCAACTTACTAGTCAATTTTAGAAATTTATGTGATCACGTTAAAAAAACAATTGTAACATCTGGCAATCCATCCTTCATCAATCCTTTTAATGCCAAGCGAGCGAGTAATGAAGTTGCATTGCTTAGGTAAGACTCCGCCCACATCAACCCCTGACCTCCCAGTTACGAAGTGCCATTTTCCTGGAACTCAGGCCTGCAAGTGGCTCACAGTGAAAATATAGGAGGAAATTTTCAAAAATATAGGAGAAATATAGGAATTTTCTGAATAAAATATAGGAAATAAAGGAGTGTAAGACAGGTATGTACTACACTGTGTGTTCCAAACTTGGTAGTTCTCTGGTGTTTAATAAAATTACTTTCACCATGTTCACTGAATGTGGTCATAGTGGTGGTGTTTCAGGTGACCTGTTCTGTTGTTTGATTCAGAATAGAGTGATTGAAATGCATTCATATTTGCCGAGCGAAGGGAGGCGGATTTTTTTTTCTGAAATGTATTTTCTCATGTCAGTTTGACTCATTACAGAGCATTGATGAAAGTTTTCATGAGAAAAAGTCAAAATATAGGAAATATAGGAGGTTTTGAGGAAAATATAGGAATGACTCAAAACTATAGGAAAATATAGGAAGTATAGGAGGCACTTGAAGGTCTGGGAACTATTGGTATTAAAAATAACCTCAGACTTCAAATATGGTCCTTAGCCTCTCGATTCTGAGGTATCTCCATGCTTGCGGACAGGCAAAGAGTGTGAGACAGATTAAAATGTTATGCATGGTCATTATCAATCTATTCATATTAAAATCTTCAAAAGATTCATGATGTTGACCAATCCAAGCACAGAAACTTACCAACTTCAGATGTTGTTCCATCTACAGAGATTGACCGCCTGGCTAGACCTAATTCTTGCAAACCTATTATATAAAATTGAGTGATAAATTATCATTACAGTCCCCAAAATTTGAAAAATCTATGTACATGTACCCTCAAAAAAAGGCTATGTGAAATTGACCCTAGATAACCGATAGTTCATTCATGGCTATATAGTCAATCGGTTCTTATGCAAAAGGATTATGCAGAATGGTTGCAGAATGAAAGAAGGTTTAATGATGATGAGTCTGATGCCAAACACATTACCAGCTGTCTTTATGTCTTTGATCATTAAATAATGTATTTACTATTAATTGTTCTAATATTTACAGTTCCTTCATGGCTAATTTCTTGCATCATCGTCATTCTAAATTATAGCAGGTCATGCAATATTTGACATGCAAAATTTTCCTAACCACAAGAAAGTGAAATTTCCTAATTTGAGCCCTGGCATATAACAAAGAATAGCCTCAAAAATTTAAGGCCCATACATGCAAAAGAGTATCACAAAACCCATTACATACCATGCTCATGGCATGAGAGACTTGCTTCATCTGTATCATTCTTCTCCAGAATTTCAGCAATTAAGTGAATGATAAATTTATCTACTTCCTGAGATTCACATGGAGTAATAGGATATGTAATTCTTATGCGAAAATATCTTCCCTTGAGTAAAAGCTCATGAATGGCTCATGAATGTGGATCCACCAACTGCTCACCTTCGACATGTTCAACCTTAGGACATGCAGCATCTGAGATATCCTCATCGTCATGACCATCACCCTCTGGCTTTTCTGGCTGTGAATAAAATCATACATACAAATATTATTTGCTTCGCTGTTCAGCATTTTGAGCACTATACACAAAAGGGCTTAAAGCTGAAATACTAACTCTTAACAATCCAAGCTTCTAATAATTACTGTGATTACAGCGCTGCACATATAGGGCACACCGCGAAAAACCACACTGTATATATGCCATGACAAGAGCTAGAAAAATGTGGCCATTACATTTTGCACTAACATTCTCAGAAGATGCCAAATCACTGGTCTGATAATAAAATTTGTGATTAATATCAAGTCCTATCAACAGATCCACTTCAATTCATATGAAATGTTGGCAGTGACAATGAGATTCCAATCGTCTGCTAGAAAGTCGTATTTCCCGCTGTATTTAATATTATGGAATATATTTTAATATTATTTGTATAAATGCCCAGTGGTATGTCCAGGGCTTACTACTGCTGAAGTTTTTAATGAATTACACTGGATACCAGTAAAACAACGAATTACCTATCACAAGGCTATATTGATGTTCAAAGTTTGTACCTACTTGTATCTTTTAAACGCCAGCCCTTAAAATCAAATATTTTAGATACGATACATGGAAATACTTTGTAAACTGCACTTTGTTTTATACCAACTGTGATAGTACATGCATTTTTATTTAGTTACAATATAAATCCATGTTTGGGTATTCTTACATGTGTCAATATATACTATTTTTTTATATACATACACTAACTATTTTACTAACTTATTTCTGGGCCTTAATGAAGACTAGCCTTGGGCTAATTAAGCCACCCAGAATAAATAAAGTTATTATTATTATTATTAATTAAAAAAGAAAAAGAAAAATATTATTTTTATATTGAAAAAGTTTTTTAAAACTTACCCGAAGGCTATATGTTTGGAGGGTAGGCTCTGTAATTTGGACTGGCAATAATCCCTTTTTCGATTCTTGGACTATCATCATCATGCGTGATTAGGACAGCCATCTTGAAAATCATCGGCCACAACAACAACAACGTACATCTGACTCTGATTGTGATATTCATCCAAATGCTCAAACGCCTACTTCTGCGTCTATAAAAGGCAGTCTAAACTACATTCTCGGCGATAACCATGTTGAAAAGGCACATTAAGTCCTTCACAAACGGTAGCGATCGAGAAATCGCCTCCGAAATCTACCCATACTGCATACTGGGCGCCGCCATCTTGGTGGCCATCGATCATTTCATTGGCTGCGAATATATGTTAGCGCCCCTGATGGCGATATCCATATGTCAAGGGAAGTAATCCAATTATCAACGTCGGCATCCATCACAACATGATGGGGTAGCTCATGTCCGATGAATGTGCAGGAGATTCAATAACCGTGACAAAATAACAGATATATATTTCCAAAGAAATACATTTGTTCAATCAATAACCGAAAGTGACAAGAGTTAATTGGAATAACTATTAATATCCGAACTGCATTTTAAATCAAATTTCCAAAATATGACGTATTTGGGAATATTTCAGAATAAATAATAATGAAATACCTATTTAATCTTCAATCACTCTCGGAATTAGACAGATATTTGTCCCACCTTTGAAAATATTTATCAAAAAAATATCACATGTTGGCCCGTGTGCTGCACATGCTGGTGAAAGAAAATGACAGCTAATCCCAATTTATGACGTCACCATGGCCGTTGCCATGGCAACGGTCTGCATTTTTTTTTACCTTTTCTTCAATGTCATGATATTTCAACAAAATAACTTTGGTGACTCTAATAGCTTAACTCAGATCCACCAAAAATGATCTATTGACACAGCTGCTGTCCTTGACCTCGATGAGTATGCTCTGCCTGGCCGGAGGATGTCTTTCAGCGCTGGCTGTTGGTACGTTCACGGTCCGTGGCGGCACTACCGACCATGAACCCGGCTGCCCCGATTCGGGTCTTCTAGCGGTTTCCCAACCTGTAGGAAGATTTATACCCGAAGCGGAGCTTGATGCACGTTTTGCGGAGCTTTATCGTGCTCTGGGCTTGTCCCAGGGCACGACGGCTGCAGGCAAAATAGGCACACCGGTGTTCGTGGTCCCCCGTATGGGGAGCGCCGCGTTGGGAAAGCCCCCTGGTCCTTCTTCGACCTAGAAATGCAGGGCGCGCAAGTCAAAGGTGCGAGCCAAGACTGTGCGCGGCCCGTCTGAGACTCTTGTAGTTCCACCCAGACCATCGGTTGCTCCTACGACTCTAGTCGCTAGTGAGACACCGTCCGATCCCTCTCGGGGTCCGACGGGTGATGGTATGGGTCGGAGCACAACTGTGCTGGACGGGATGGCTAAGTCCATCAGCCTAGCCGAGATTGAGGTCGATCAATCTCTGGCCGACACGGACCGCTCGGTTCGTGTTGTGGCGTCGTACGGTGGCCGTGATCACTCCGATGCCGGGTTGCTAGCCCGTGCTCGTGATCATGACCCTGCTCAACCGGGAACATCCGGCCTCGGCCGTGACGGTTACCCGTTGAGCGGGGAGCATATCCAATCCTCTTGGTCATGCCCCACGGGTGACCTAGGATCTTCATCCGGCTCCGTCATCGGCTCTCTTGATGATCGGATGCTTGAGGATATGGATATGGAGGTCGGTTCAAGGTCCTGAGAGGACTCCGTCCCTCACGTTGACTTGAACCAGGAGCAAGTGGATACCATCGATGATACTATCGATGCGGCTCTTCTGTTGGCTGCCGCCCAACAGAAGATACCGGGAGGCCCACAGCTCCTTACGCTCGGCCATATGTCCTCTTGGACTAGGTCGCTAGCGTATGCTGCTGAAGTGTGCGGTGTCCCTTTGAACACTAAGCAGCAAGAATCCGTTAAGCGATCACTAACAGGTCAGCCGCCAGCTCGCCGGCCTGAGCTACCTTCGTTAGGGCTGGATCCAGTCGTGGATCAGGCTTTCGATGCGCTATAGGTGAGGCCGCAGGGAAAGGGTAAGCGTTCCCTGCGTACGGCTCCACCCGGGTTCACGGAGCTCTTCAGAGGCCCTCCGTCCGAAGTCAAGCGGACGGAATCGGCTTCGAAGGTTGGACGGCAGTCCGCCTTTTTCCCGACAGGCAAGCAACATCAGGAGTATCTACATCCAAACGATATGTTGTGTCGGTCAGTCGAGGAAGAGCTCAAGGCGCAGAGTGTTCGGCCTGGGCCGGGTTACGAACCTTTAGCCACCTACTGCACATGACACACGCATCGCACGTAGCTGCCCTGCAGCGTACGGCTGATGATGCAGTGTCCCGGCTGCACTCCATGGATGCGGAAGCGATTCCGAAACCCGTGGTGCTTCCGGTTGGCGTTGGAGAACCGCTATCGGTTCCTCAAGCACCTCCAAAGTTCTACCACTGTATGCAGTTGGCTACTGCAACGGGGTTGGACCTTCTGACGAGGGTGATAGCCAGAGTGCAGATTGCCTGACGGAGACTCTTCCTGGCTGAGTCTCGACTGGGCTCAAAAGGCCATGCGCAGAACCTCATCAACTTACCTCTCGGTAATGATGAGCTGTTCTCCGATGGACTCAAAGCTTATGCAGCTGAGGGTCATATTGACTCTCAGGAGTTTGAGTCCATGGTCAAACAACACCAGACCCTTGCTAAGGGGAAACGCAAAGCCAGCGTTTCCAGGCCTACTGATACTTTCTCCGGCTCTTCGAAGCCCAAGAAAGCCAGAAGAGGCAACCGTGGCAAGGGGAAGGGCAAGAAAGGGTCTAACAACCCCTCTAAGCCCGCTGGTAAGGGTGGGAAACGCGCTCCCCCACTGCCCAGGACACCAACCTCAAGCTCAGCACGAGTTTGGGGGGGGGGGGACCCACCGGACTCGACACTTCTGTGTCGCGTCCGGAACTGCCGGTTGGAGGCCGTCTCGCGCATTTCACCTCTTGGTGGAATCTATACAGCGCAGACAGCCTAGTAAGGCAGATTGTCGCAGAAGGTTATCGAATGGAATGGAGCGCTCCAAACCGTTCACCTCCGCTGACAGGGGCCCCACTGGTGACCCCGTTACCTCGAGACCCCCGTCTAATTACCATTATACGGGACGAGATAACTTCCCTCCTCGCCAAAGCGGCGGTAGTAGAGGTGAAAGATCCGGCAACGGATCCTGGGTTTTACACCAGGATGTTTTTGGTGTCCAAGAAAACCGGGGGATGGCGACCGGTCCTCAATTTACGGCCCCTCAAACGTTACATTCGCATCGAGAGATTCAAGATGGAAACTCTTCGATCTGTACGGTCCGGCCTACGGGTCGGCATGTGGGCCGCTTCAATAGATTTGAAGGACGCATACTTTCACGTACCGATTCATTCGGACTACACAAAGTATCTAAGGTTCGCCATCGACGGCAAGATATTGGAATTCCAAACATTACCGTTCGGAATTACATCTGCCCCTCGAGTTTTCACACAGGTAGTGGATGCCCTATCGGTCGTCCTACGGAGGTGTGGTGTGGATATCAGCACCTACATCAACGATTGGTTGGTGAAGGGACCGTCGGAAACGGCGGTCACCTATGTGATCAGGTTGACGCTATTCCATGCGCTTCTCAGCGGCTGGATAGTCAACATACCCAAGTCAGCGCTGACCCCGTCACAGTTGTTCATACACCTGGGGGTTCAGTTTGATCTCCGGATCGGGCGGGTTCGGCCTTCGCCGGCTACCCTAGATCTGCTAGAGGAGATGCTCGCGGTGGTTCTTCACCTGCCGAGCTCTTCCGGCGAGAGAGTTCTTGCGATTTCTGGGCCGACTGGTCAGTCTGGTAGAAGTGGTCAACTACGTCCACTTCGACGCAGACCCATACAAATGTACCTTATGTCCTTCTGGAAACAGAGCACATGTCATTTGAACCAACCAATCCCGATAGACTCGAATCTATTATCAGCCCTCGGCTGGTGGCGGAACCGGGACTCGAGTCTAGTCCTATTTACGGACGCCTCCATGGGCGGCCGGGGAGCACATCTGGACGAGAACCTGGCACAAGGAATGTGGACCGCGCAGGAAAAGACTTGGCACATCAATCTCTTGGAGATGAGAGCAGTCATCCTAGCGTTGAAACGGTTTCTCCCGCTCTTGCGGGAGAAGGTTGTTCTGGTAAGGTCGGACAGCTCAACAGTGGTCGCGTACATAAACAAGCAGGGAGGGACACGATCCCCCAGCTATGTTTTATGACCTGGAAGCTATTCCAGTGGTGCATCAAGCATCAGGTGACCCTGCGAGCAGCGCATATTCCGGGGATACGGGACGTGCTTGCCGACTCTGTCTCGTCAACAGAGTCCGTCCGACTGAATGGCAGCTAAACGACTTGGTACTCAGACAAGTCTTCTTTCAGTGGTCGACTCCTCATGTAGACCTTTTTGCCACGAAGGACAACACAAAGCTCCCAATATATGTGAGCCCGTTTCCGGATCCATCGGCGCACGCCGTGGATGCACTAGCGGTTCCATGGTCAGGAATGTACGCTTACGCGTATCCTCCAACCATACTAATTCCGATGGTTCTCAAAAAGATCGAGAGCGAGAATTGCAGAGTCATTCTAATCGCTCCTTTCAGGCCGACACGATCGTGGTTCACAAGTCTCCTCAATCTTGTCGTAGATTACCCACGCATTCTGCCGGATCGTCCAGATCTCCTCACACAATGCCGGGGGCGTCGAGTTCACGACAATCCAGCAATGTTCAAACTAACTGCTTGGAATCTGTCATCGAATCTCGACGTCAGGAGGGCTTTTCTCAGCAAGCTGCCAATCTCATGGCACAATGTAGAAGGCCCTCCACCAGACGGGTTTATAACTCTAAACTCAGTCTGTTCTCGGAGTGGTGCGAGAGAAACTATAAGAATCCCTCTCAAACAACTCCGGGAGAAGTAGCAGACTTCTTCGTATATTTATACGAAGAGAAAGGACTACAACCAGTAACAACAGCTGGTTATCGGTCTGCCATAGCGACAATCCACCCTGGTTTTCGAGACGAGTCTAAGATTACACAGAGCAAACCATTAGACGACCTGATCAAAGGCATGTTCCACCTACGACCTCGGGTGAAGAAAATGCCTCCTGCATGGAATCTCGACTTGGTCCTAAATGCACTTACGAGACCACCTTTCGAGCCCACGGGTCAGACCAGTCTTAAGATCTTGACACTTAAGACTGTATTTCTCGTCGCTGTGGCGTCCGCTCGGCGGAGATCAGAGATCCATGCTCTCTCCGCTGAGAAAGATCGCCTACATTTCATGGGCGAAGGTCTGCTACTTCAGCCGCGGGCTGACTTTGTGTCGAAAACAGAGACTACCAAACATGGCGCAAAACCCTTGGTTTTAGCTGACCTAGGTAAGTTCTCTCCTGACGATAAATTCTTATGTCCGGTGCGTGCTGTGAAGTATTATATCGAAGCTACCAAACATCTTCGAACTTCTGACAATCATTTGTGGATTACCCATCAGATCAATAACCACAAACCGGCTTCCAAAGACACCATCGCTCGATGGATTGTTGAAACCATTCAGATGGTCTCTGCAGCTGCCCAGACTAAAGAATTTGTTTTCGCCAAAGCCCATGAGACCAGAGCGGTAGCCACTTCGGAAGCGTTACTTAAGGGAGCTTCACTTAGTGACATCATGGACGTTGCTCAGTGGAGATCTGAGGCTAACGTCGACAGCTAGCATTGAAATGGCTACTCTCACTAAAAGGCTGAGCAATGCCGCGCATACTATTCCGGTACCTTCCGTTAGAAAGCGCGTTTCGAGCGCTCAT